>BPLS01023033.1:0-10730 GCA_019656275.1 Rhododendron kiyosumense
TAAATGTACAAATAAGGACAATGGGAGATAGATGTGCTTGGAAAGTATACAACCATATATGGAAAAGATCATGGAAGATCAAGTCAAGGTACAACCAAATCTCCCCCTCTCTTATCTCTTTCTCTCTCTCTCTCTCTCTCTCTCTCTCCCTCTCCCTCTCTCTCTCTCTCTCTCTCTCTCTCTCCTAGCACTAGTTTTATATATATATATATACACACACACACACTTCTATGTACAAGTAAACATATATAAAGAAATGTACTTATTGTACTATGTGATCTAATGGGATTTCAAAGTCAAGATTTTCCTATTAAACTATTCTAATAAACACATGTGTACTTTGTAATAATATAAGTATATATAAGTCCAAGCACATATATATGTATATATAAGTGTGTACCATGCAACCTAGGTAAATTTCCAAATCAAAATTCCTTATTAAAATAGTCCAAATTGGCACATGTTCTTATTATAATATTGTACTAGTGTACCTAGGAAATCTAGGGTATTAAATCTATAAGGTACATATACATACATACATACATACATATATATATATATCGAGGAAATGATTTATTTAATAAACCCTAGTACATTGTTGGTAAGACTAACTCTATTATCCAATGGGTAATAATTTCCCTAGTAGATATTGACCAATGGATAAAAGGAATAAGGTAATATATACTTGAATAATTTTTGAAATAACTAAATGTCCTTTAGGCATGTGTATATAAGTCTATATACAACTATATATGAGTACTTTATCAAATCTAGCACAAAATATCCTTGATAGAAAATCTAGGTTTCCTATTGTCCAATGGGTAAAGGTTCATCTAGGGTTAGGAGAATGTAACCAGGTTAAATGGTGGTTCGGTTTGTCCAACTCATCTGTTAGAACTCATTCTATTTGCCAAGTAGGGTTTCTAGTCAAGTAATATAATTTTTAAGGACTAAAACCTAATTACAACGGATTATCAAAATCAAAAAGGAATTTTAAAAGCAATCCAAGTAATCAAAATAATAAATTCAAATATTTAAATAAATTTTTATTTATCGAAATTTAGAGTTATTACATACAAGTACAAAACCTAGCGATATATTATGATGAAGGAAACAATATCCGGATTTACAACTACAATTCCACATTTTCGTCCACAATATTCGAATGCAATTAACAGGGTATTAGAAAATTTTTGAAGGAAACATTTTCGGAAATATATAAAATGTGGAATTAGAAGGATAAGGCACATTTTCGGCCACAATAACAGGGAATTAGAAGGAAACATTTCCAGCTCCTACTTAGGCATTAGGTAAAATATATAAGGAGTCCACAACCTATAAGGAATATACCTTCTATTCTATTTAGGAATGTGTGAGTGATTGGTTCCCTATGATTTCGGGAAACTTATCACACAAGATTTAAATTTTAGAAGATTTAAACTTATCACCACGTTTTAGAAGTCCACGTTTCTTAGAAGACCAACTTGTGCAATTGATACCTTCTATTTAGAAGTCCACGTTTTTTGGGTTTGTTTGTCACATGCATAGGTTTTCCACGTCCTCCAACTTTTGAACGACCATTACCTATAGTGAGGTAAGTTTGATTTTTTCATTTCTCATACAAGTTTGATTTCTTTCTTGAACGATTTTTAATCATATTGGGTTTCTTTTGCCCAAAACAACTTCCTGAACGACCATTACCAATAGTGATGTAAGTTTAATTTTTTCAGTTCTCATGCAAGTTTGATTTTTTTCATGAACGATTTTTACTCATATTGGGTTTCTTTTGCTGAAAATTGGGAGTTTCTTGAATGAATTTTTTTTCAATTTTTATGCTAGGGATTCAAACATCGAAGGATTTTTTTTCATTTCTCATGCAAGTTCGATTTTCAGATTGGGTTTCTTTGGTCGAAAATTGGAAGAAAAAATATGAGTGTGAGAGAATAGTTTTTTTTTTTTTGACAACCTTGCATGGGTCTCTTACATTAATCCTAACTTTGTTGTTTATTCTACCATCTTCTTACTTTCTATTATTTTACTGCAGGAAAGATCAGGAAAATATATTTAGAGAATTCTTGCGTTGAGCTTAAATTCGGGGTACTATTATTTTTTTTTTGGATTGGAGGGTTTTTTTTCGATAAGCAACAAATTTTTATTAGAACTCGACAAAGAGTACTTCGAGGTAACCAAACTCTAGATACAATAAAACCTTGAATCCTAGAAAAGGAAAAAAAGAAAAAATACATTCAACAAGGGATTGAAATAAGCCAAATAGGATCAGCACTGCCTCTACCAAAATTATGACCCCTATTTTTTTCCGGGCCGAATCCCATGATATATGAGGTCATTTACCTTTTCAAGTATGATTGATCAAATGAACCCACGGAAAAGGGAAATTTTATTGCACATTTTTTATTGATTAGGTTGCCTTTAAAGGGGAGTTCATTCCTAAATTTTCTTGCACATTCTTTATTTATTCCCACTCCTCTCTTTTATTTCACAATCTGAAAAGTCTAATTGTATGGATAAAGAGATGATTTTGGCCTTTTCTGATCACATAGTACAATTAATTCACGAGTCTAATTGTGTGTCACACGCGCTCTCTCTCTCTCTCTCTCTCTCTCTCTCTCTCATAATTAAATCTCAGTTCAAATTTTATTTTTCCTCAGCAAGTTTTTCGATTTCAAATTCTTTTGAGTTTTAGATTTTATTTTTTTAGGATTTACGTCCATTTGGTCGATTCTCTATATTCTTTTCCCACTGTGGTTATTTGTTGGGTTGCGTTTGATGTGATACTCTTCTAAGGAGCGGACTTAGTTTGGTCAGGCACGGACAATGCATAAGATTAAGTTTTGTAGTTAGATTTCATGAAAAGTTTATTTTTATTTGCATAGCTTTAAAAATGAACTTTGATGGAGTTAAATTTCATTCGTAGAGTAGGAATTGGTAATTCATGTCAATTAAGGCAAAATTATGCAAGCCAAAGCTTGAACCCGTGTCTTCAGGCAAGGGCATTCGCTGGTATATATATATATTTTAGAAGTTAATAAAACCTCTTAGAGTGTTACAGATTTGAAGTTTAAAAATTTTCCTTGTAGATGAACCTCCTAGTCAACCTATTAGCTAGAGCTCACCAACTTAGAAACACCATAGAAACTATGACAACCAAACTGGTGGAGAATCCCAACTATATTGCCGCTATACTCGCAGAAATATGAGATTTCAAGAGAGTGCAGCAGAATACCCCTATTCCAGTTGAAGAAGATCCCTAGTTTCCTGAAATGTTTCCAATCCTGTATGCCTTCCATGGGTTCTTCGGTGCCCTACCCCCGATGCAATACTTTGAGGTTGGTGATGAGGAGGAAGAAATCGGTGGCAATAAGGACACCAATGAGGTGACTAAGGAAGAAAACTTGACAGATGAAAGGAATCTCGAGGAGGACGAGACTCCAAAAGACCTGTGAAAGCCAAAGATACTACTTAGGCGCACTTGAATAAATTCTAGCAACAGTTATAATCCTTTGGGATGTAGGATGTTGAAGATTAGGGTCACCGTTGCCTATTTAGTATTTCCTAGGTTGTACTCTTGCTATGCTTGATAATAAAAGACTTATTTCAGTTACTACTTGTTCTTATATGTTGCTTTTAGTACTTGATCACTTTTCGTGTATGCACATTCATCCTTGTGTCTGCCTACTGTTTGTGTACGGTTGCACCTTACACGGTTAAGTCTAATATATAATTCTCTTTATTGATAT
Organism: Rhododendron kiyosumense; assembly: GCA_019656275.1. Lineage (NCBI taxonomy): Eukaryota > Viridiplantae > Streptophyta > Magnoliopsida > Ericales > Ericaceae > Rhododendron > Rhododendron kiyosumense. The sequence continues at coordinate 3,759 of BPLS01023033.1, forward strand.
AGATGTCGAGTGTACGACAAGGAGGATGCCCACCCTTCACCCTACGAGTCCTGGCCGACTATCGGTCATTACTGACACCTGAGTACACGGGACCAACACCCATACTTGATGATGACCTGGGAGATGCCCTCAAGAGCTGCGACCCCCGAATACCTTCCTCCTACTAAAGTCCTTGCACCACATGTCGAGGACCTCGAGCTTCCATTCGACCTCCCTATGTTTGAAATAGAGACTGACCCAAAGTTAGAAGCTGCCATGTTGTACCCTTCCCAATACTTCCTAGGACTGTTGGAGGAACTGCCCATCCTGACCAAGGAGGAGCTGCTTATGTAGGAGCGTGAGTATATTGAGAAAACTGATACCATTGCTGAAAGGAACTACATAAAGTGGTTGAGAGAGATTTATGGAATTGTTCTACCCTAGAATGAAGTAATAGCGGTGTAGATTAAAGCCTGATAACCGGTAAAACCATGTAGTAGAAGTATGTATTAGGAAAATCTCATCTTGTGTCCGTACTTGCCATTGTAGTAGAACTCTATGCATTCTATTATACTTTTCCCCATCTATATAAAATATTTTTTTTTGAAAAAGAGTACTATTGCATACTTTGTGATGCACCATTTGCAAAAGGAAATTTGTTTAGTAAGTAGAATGAATCCCTTTTAAAATTTTCACTCAGTTAACGCAAAATAGATCTAACCAAGTTATCATAGCCATTCTCAACACCAACCAACCCCGGGCCCAAGCAGCCGGAACCATAGCGCGAATTCAAAGAAAGAATTCGCTCACCTTTTCCATTGCTGCTTCAAAAATTGATTTGTGTTTCAAAATCTCGATGGTCTCTTCTCACCTCATAGTCCTTTCACTATGAGTAGCAAACCTGCAATCTCAAGTTACGAGCCTTTGAGAAACTAGATTAAGAATAACTCCCTTCTAACACTAAAAAGGAAGAACCATCAGAGCAAGTCAAGATACCAGCACCAACAGCAGAACCGCCACTGCAAGCAACAAGGGCGACATTGATGCCGAAGTTAAAAGTGCACCCCAATGCAACGTTTGAAGCCAACAAGATCAACCATTACTCCCAGAACTCCTATTCTAACCTCTAACACCGTAAGAATCCTTAGAATCGTAAACCGACAAAGGGAGGTGTGAAACTTTCCGAGGGCTACAGACGTTAACCACCTATACCAAACACAAACTGAGAACACTTAGATCGAAGAAATCGTTGGGGTTAGGAATGCTCGAAGGGAACAACAATTACTTCCGCTGATTAAATCTTAGCAGGAAGCATATATCAATCGGCTAGTCATATCTGTACCGTTTCCCAACTACATTGCTTCTCTCAAATCTCTATTGGAAATCGACATCCTTGGGAAGGAAGCCCTCGTTGCTTCAAGTAATGAAATCATCCATATTAACTCCTTACGACACTTTTTTTTTGGGGGTAAAACAGCTTGAAATTGAAAAAAAGGGCTAACCGAATATACAGCCTACAAGGGGCATACCCCAGGAGGAAAAGAAGGACAAAACAAAAAAGAGTAAAGGAAATTGCTAATGCAAAAGGCTACATGGTCTATAAGGAGTGCATTGTTTCCAATCCATCTAGAAGAGGGAAGGGAAACAACGCCCTGGCTTTGGGTACACAATCCACCCTAACAACATTATCAATCTATTCAGCTTCAGCATCAAACAGGAGCACACGACAGTAGTATTGCAGTCAAAGTAGTTAGATGTAGCAAAGTATCAGCTAACACCATATCAGAGAATAGGTACTGTAACAATAGAAGTAGTTAGAAGCTTTCGTGCTTCGAAGTTCTAGATTGCTGTCCAACATAAGTGAGTTCTTAGCAGCCATAAATTGGACCTGCCCTTCACGGAACAAGGGTGAACAACAGCCGTAAACCATAGCAGTAGCAGTAAACCGTATGAAGGCCTTAACAGAAACAACAACTATACAGCTGCAAAACAGAAGTACTGCACTAGCCGAGGGTAATAGTAGCAGCAAACAACTGTTACAGCCTTAATAGACAGCCACTTAACAGGTCAAAACTGAACAGCAGCTTCACAAACCATTCAGGATAGCAGCAGAACTAAACCAGGGCATTTGGGACATGAAGTATTGAACACAGCATCAGAGTGAAGGATAAAGATGGCAGCTGTTGTAGCAAAACTGTACCAGCATGTATTTGAAGCAAAACAGCAGCCACAGCCATTACAGCATTGACTATTGTGGCTATAAGCAGCTACACATCAAGTAATAGTAGATAGGTAAACTAGCTAGGGACAGCCCCCTAGAAAAGCTTAAACATTCCTAGGGACAACCCCCCAAGGGTAGGTCAAAAGAAACCATTAAAACGTCAACCAGCAGTAGACAAAACATTATAGCTGCAACAATCAACCATAACAAATTGCAGTCAAAAGATACATCATTTGAGATGTAGTCAACCATAACTATTCAGCACTAGAACTATTACAGAACAGCTGCAACCATTACAGCAGTAGCTCACTAATCCTTATACATTCTATTAAAACAGAACAGAAACAGAAAACAGAAACAGAAAACAGTGAGTAGCCACTTAGCATCCAACTCACTAATTAGGAACCACACAAAATGCCAAAGCTTGTTCAAGTCTGGGATCACACAAGGACCAGAACGTAGAGTACAGATGAAGAATGCCTTAAAACAAGGACACTCACATAGAGAACCAATCTGAACCACCATAGGTAACCATATCTGCTCACCTTCTACTCCTCAAAGCCTAACTCATCACTAAAATCAAAAGGGGAAACTTCAACTCCCTCCACTCTCCCTCACAAGATGACTCCCACTAAATATTACCTCCTCTCACAAGGAAGGAAGGAGCTCAAACACTCAACGTACGGGTACACACATATGCTGGGTCACTCATCCAACCAACGCTGAAGAACACCAAAATCCAATTCAGAACAAAATAGATGTACCATCAGAGTGGCACAAGATATTTGTTATTCACCTCCTGCTCAAAGATAGGTTTTGGAAAACCAATTCAATTCCAAATCAACTTTAAACAAGCATCATAGAAGATTATTCCATAATTATACCCTATTCTCTAATAAATCTGGAATCATGAGAGCCTATGGGCAATTTGGGCAGAGACAGAAGTCTATTTTTTACCATGTTATAGATTTTGTGAACGATTACGTCCCAAGTGCTAGCAGAACTTTGAAACTTCCTCATATTCCTTTCAATCCATATGTGATACACTGTAACAGTGAATATCAATCTAATAACAACACTCTTAAGAGATTTTTCTTTAAAAGTGGATAGATTAGAGATCCAATCTGCCCAAGACCGGGAAAACCACCTCTCATCTATTCTTGCTAAAATAGCATTCCAAACTTGTGTGGAGAATATACAATTAAAGAACAAGTAATCTTGGCTTTTTTTTTTTTTGGGTAAAATAGCTTGAAATAAAAAAAGGTTAACCGAATGTACAGCCTACAAGGGGCATACCCCAGGAGGAAAAGAAATAGAAAAGAAGAAAAGTGAAAAAAGTGCAATAAACCATGCACAACCCGCATGGAGAGTATAGTAGAATACGGTAGATGACAATTGCTTTGTGGTTTGTTATCATTTCCCGTTGCACTATTCCTCAATGAGGGAGGGCACAACGGGGTACTATACAAAGTAAACAGCAGGTAATGATTAAATGAAAGCTAACTACGGTCTGGCACAACCCGCCAGACTAGGATATAAGATAAAGTAAATCACGGTCGAAAAACGACCAGCTGAGGAACCATCGCTGATGAAATGCCGCAACATAGCAGTTCGGCATCGAGGGAGGCTGAACAGCTACTACGAAGGAACTAGGTACCGAGAAGAGGCTCGACCCAAGGATGACGGCATCCGACAGGGACCCCAACCCTGTACACCACGCCAAATCCAACCAATCTATTACTCCCTCAACCAAATTCCCAAGGCTCGCCAAAACAATCCACCCTCAGCCAAAAACCAATCACCACAGCCACTAGAGAAGGGATATGCAGACCAAGATTCTAAACTCCAAACTCACCTAGAGTCAAACGTAATACTCACCTCTAAGAGAACAGCTACTACAGAGGAACTAGGCTACGAGAAGAGGCTCAACCTGGAGATGTCGGCATCCATCAAGGTTAACCCCCAAAGCACCCTGAACACCAAGCCCATTCCATCCAGACTATTACACCCTCAACCTAATTCCAAAGGCTCGCTAAACACTAAAGATGAGACAGCACAAGATCCTCAAATCTAACCGCCATTAACCGTGCAAACCACCGAATCATCTGGCACAAAAAGAGGACACAAAATACCGCAGGAGGACCAAAGCTGCCTTTTTCAATTAGCGATCAACCTGTAATCTAATCAAAGACAGCCACACAAGCTATCTCTTTCAATCAGAGAACAACCACCAATCTAATCAATGACAGCCTCAAAAGCGGTCGATCAGAACCCAACCACCGACCTAATCAGAAACAGCCGCGAAAGCTACCCCTTTCAATCAGAGCAAGACCCAATCTAATCAGTGATAACCACAGTCACAACCATACTACGCACAACAACCAGGCTAAAGAAGTAAAGAAACTAGGAATTTAAAGAGGCTCAACAAAGGATCATGAGCAATGAAACCATCTCTGGTCAATTAATTTGGCATACCAATCAATCTACTGTATTTGCCCAACCGGAAACCCACTAGAATTACTGTATTCAGGTAATGAATTAATTCCTGAGGTTAACCCGATCTCAGTCCAACAGATGACTGCCCATCGAGGTTCTCAATATTGATCTACAATTCTAAGGATTGATACCTGCTGCTTGAAGGTCCAACGATAGAACCCTCAATGAACGGCGGTTGTGAGCTTAAGTAACTGGTCAGCCCCAACATTTGAACAAAACAGAACCCCAATGCCATATTCCTCCATGGGTCATGAACCACTGGTTTGGTAGCCGTGGTTTTCAAAAACCAGCTTTGAGATGCTTAGTGTCTGATACCCAGTGCAGATCCGACGGATTGAAGACCTCAAAACCCATAGAACACACCAGTAAATCAGTGCCAACGCCGCCCTCCGCCGTGTAAATCGCCCACAACCGGGTAAGCTCTGGAGCATTCGGTTAACCCGTCTACTGGCCGAGCGCGATTACGGCGAACAAATCGAACCCGTAGAACACTTGAGCTCCGTCCAGAAAACCCCTAGATAGGGCTGATTAAAATCTAAACCCCAAAACAGATGGGTCCAAACACTCCAGATCGATAGGAATGGAACCCACCTAGCAATAGTTTTTTTGTTTGTTGCCATCCGACCCTTCGGCAAGATATGGTGTCTACTATGAGACACCTGATTTGCTGTATTCTCTCTATAAATTCGTGGACCTGCTCCCTCTTCTGCAGCTATGGACCACTGGTAACCTATTCCGAGTTCTCTACTGATGACTGCGATGATCAGAGCTTCGCGCCTTGAAAGGCCCATTTTCAGATCGGGATTCGTGCATTTCCAGAACTTGAACGTCTCGACCCTGGACCCGTACATTTTTAATCGGCTCAACCCATGAGCAGTTGGGAGACTACAAACCCGTAAGAGGGTTGTGAGTGTTGGAGCAGCTGAACAGAGCTTAAAATTACCTTTGGATTTGACTGAGTTTCAAAAATCTGGCATGGGGAGTGCATTCTCTCTCTAGAATGTAGAGAGAGAAGCTCTCAACCCAGTGTGCGACATCTGTTATCACAATTTTGTAATCTTGGCTTTCATTGCCAGAGCAGAGGCTGCACTGAGAAGAGGATTTAAGTCCAAAAAGAACAAGACGATCCTCTGTGGAAAGCCTACCTTGGATGGCAATCCAAGCAATGAAGCTGCATTTGGGGATATGACCAGAAAACCGAACAGTTTTATGCCAAGTCACTTTGGGAAATGGCTGCCTCAGTTTCTCCCAAAGAGAGGCAATGCTAAATTGTCCATTTGGGTTAAGAGTCCATCTAATTTGGTCCCTTGCATCCCGCAATGGGGGAAGCTGACCTCTGACTTCGTTCAATTCCCAAGATTGTGTGACCGGGAATGTCCAAGTCGAATTGAGAATTATTTGGGACACCTTGGCATTCATTGGTAGGCCAGACCAAACCTGTTTAACAATGGACCTAGAGGGTGCCAATGATCATGCCACAAGGATGTGGTATCCCCATTGCCAATAATATGACGAATGAAGGGTTGAACGGAGTTTCTTAAATTAAGTAACTTCCTCCAAACCCAAGAGGGATTACTTGGCATCCGAAGACTCCAAAAGTTCTTTCCCTTTAATAAATAGGATTTAACCCATTGACACCACATTGATTGCTCGCCCCCTGAAATCAAAAATCATATATGCTTAGCAACCGCAGCCTTATTCCAAATTGCCATGGATTTGAAACCAAGACCCCGTTCTTCCTTGGGAGCACAAAGGTGTTCCTAAGCAACCTTAGCCCCAGTTCTTTTAAGGTTAGGGCCGGACCACAAAAAGGCCCTAAGGATAGACTCAACTTCCTTAATTACCTTTTTAGGTAAGATGAACAGGGAAGACCAAAATGTTTGCATTGAAAACAAAATGTTCTTTATAAGTTGCACTCTCCCAGCATAAGTAAGGTCCCTATTAGTCCAACATCTAGTTTTGGCAGTGATACTGTCTACCAATCTCTGACAATCGACAACCTTGAGTTTAGTAGATAGTAATGGTACCCCTAGATACCTCACAGGGAGGGAACCTTCTTGGAATCCAAGTTCTTGAAAGATAGTTCCCTTAACCCTCCCATTAACTCCAGAAAAGAATATGCTACTCTTCCCTGGGCTAGCAGAGACCAGAAAGAGCCTCAAACTCAGCTAAAGCATTCCGGATGTGTTTGATAGATGGAATCTCCCCTTTACAAAATATCATCAGATCATCTGCAAAGCAAAGATTAATCAACTGATTATCTTTACATCGCCAAT
>BPLS01023040.1:0-17504 GCA_019656275.1 Rhododendron kiyosumense
AGAGATAGAGTGGGCTAGCTAGCGAGACATTTCTCACATGTTTCCAAAAAACAGAAAAGAATGGCAGAGGTCAAGAATAGGCAAATTTGGAACATCCGGAATTAAGGAAATCCGTTTTTATGTGCAAAAGTGACAGCAGTGAAGAAAACATCTATTACCAAACGAGTTGTCATTGCTTCATCGATCCCATAATAGAACATCTTGGATATTTATTTACTCTTTGGTGTCCAATATTTTCTCGGAGAAAAGTCGTCCTTTCCAAGTGCGCGAAGAGTTGGAACGTACATCTGGAATTAAGGAAATCCTTTTGAGTGAAAAGTCTGCAATGGTCGACTGATCATTCCGAGGTTATGATAGTAATGTGAGCAGTTCGAGGTTTAGTAATCGAGCCGAGTTTGAGCTCGAACTTTATTCTCGTATTGTAATTAAACAAGCATAGCTCAACACTAAAAAGTTCGGCTTGGCTCATTTGTAGAGGGCTTGGCTAGTTTACATGTGAGCTTTAGCTCGAGTTTTTGAATCGTTTGGTAAACAAACCGAACTCGAACACCACAAAACTCGGCTCGGCTCATTTGCACTTGCTTCGTTCGCTCCGATATACGGAATAACGCCCCAAGCGTACACTACAAGAAAATTTTCATTCGGTGACGAGTGAAAATTGTCACAAATTGCATATTTTTCGTCACAAAAAGCATAGGTGACGAAAAAAAAATTGTCGACTAAAGGTTGTCGAGGATTCCTCCCTGGTAACGAAATTCGTTTTTCGTCACCCATAGTGTCTTTTGATGACGAAAAAATTCGTCACAGAAAAATCACTTAGTGACCAAAAAAATTCGTCACCAATTGTGTTTTTTATGACGAAACATTTCGTCACTGTTGCCATAATTATTTGTCACACATTTTCAATTTCGTCACTAATTGTGGCAAGTAATTGATCAAGTTAAGTACATAGGCAACAAAAAAATTTCGTCACCAAAGGATTTAATTAAAAAAATAATAAAGGTGACAAAAACATTTTGTCACCTAAAATTACAATTTAAAGCCAATCAGTGACGAAAGATTGTCGATCACCTACACTCTCCTTACAATACAATATTATCCTATTTATTTCAATACTCAGACAAACAAATAAATTATACATTACCCCATATATAATAGCCAACACATCATAAACCAATATAATCATGTCCCAATTAAACATCCACGAGAACTATGTATTCTACACCAAAATGTCCATCTACCCATAGGGTCAAAAGCATCAATGTCCCCATGAAAAAACATGAAAGGTAGACCATACCATATATGTTCATCATAGTTCAATAGCATCATTAAAATAAAAAAAGAAGACTCGAAACTTCAACCAAAATGGAGTCTTCATAGAAGCATATATCCAGAAAAGAAGACTCAACTTCATCCAAAAAAAGAGTCTTCATAGAAGCATATATCCAAACAAAAAGTCTTCGCAGTAGAGCATATATATACCATCTTCCTCGTTACCAAACTTATGCATATTCAATCTGCACACATGAAAAGTAGAATAAAGTATTTTGGTTATGTGTTAATAGAACACAAAACATTATGTAAACTTTACAATATACAAATGAAAAAAAAAGAAACTAACTCAAAATAAAACACCAGTACCATGACCTTAAGCAAGGAAATAGAGTAAGGCCCAAAAAAACTAAGTCCTCATATTCTCTACTTCAGAAATAGAGCAAGGCCCAAAAAAACTAAGTCCAGATTGGCATCAAGCTAGACCAGGCAGAGCATCACTAGAGCATGCATGTATCAACAATCATCAGAGAAGAAAGGGGCTCAATCGATAGCATAAGAACACCAGCATCAATAAGAGAGACATATGTAGACCAGTAGCGACAACAACCGTAAAGGAGTGAGTGAGTAAACAAAAACATCAGGAGCATCACGTTTCTCAATCAGTGAAACAGGACATCAAGTAGGCCGCAAAGAGAAATTCAAAGCTTTGACATTTGCATCTATGAATTGGAAACAGGATCTCATGACAACTTCTTAGCCCTCCCAAATATTGGACGAAAGTTCATGTTTTGTGTTTGGGCTAAATGTTTCTTCTGTAATAGGCTAGCTTATTTCTTTATGTTATTGGGCTCATTTGTTAGGTAAAGCCCTAATTTGTGTAATGCCCTAATATTAAAGTTGTAGTGGAATGAAAAAAGTGAGTAGCAGCAAAGTTAGGCTGCCCCCTTTTGAGATTCAGATAGCAATAACTCTCTTCCCCTATTTTTTTCTCTTCTTCGGCTGCTACTGCCACCGTTAAGGCAGTCCATATTTCCCCATTTTCTCGATCTTTCTCCACAAAAAACTAAAGATTAAGCTAGTGCATAGCCAACAAAAGCAACCTCATGGAATCAATGCATAGACAAGATATGCACATAGGTACCACAACTTCAAATGTACATTTGTTCCTATGAAATAGTGCCACACACACACATGACACAACCAAAACAAAGACAAGATATGCGGGATCATAAAATCGTGGGCAGAAGGATTTGCCTATTAGTCATACCAGATAACACCAGCTTTTTTCTAAAACTACTTTAGTATAACATAAATTGGTGTTTTTACTTCTTATACCATATAACAGCAGCTAAAAAACTAAAACTTCATCATAAAAACAGAATCTTAAAGACATAACACTTGTTGCTGAGAGAGAGAGAGAGAGAGAGAGAGAGAGAGAGAGACCACTATCTTAAAAATGTGACTACTCATCTGATGATAGAGTTACCTAGCTACCAGAACTTGGAACAAAACCAAGTACTGATCAAAAACTGTTAAAGTGTTATACCAACTAATTCAAAAAAAAAAAAAAAAAACGGATGGAAAAGAAACCTGGAATTGCAAGAGAGAGACCAATCCAGCTTGTGCAAACAAACACCAACTGTTCCACAACTAAAACAAAGACAAAAATAATACAAGAATTAGACCACCTTTAGGCAGGGGCGCAGAATATTATCTTGTCCATCTACAATTGATCTTGGAAATTGAATAAATGAATTTACACCATTATAATATGGCTTACTAATTCTCCCAAAAGCTGTCACGCCCGTTTTCATCCAACTTCTGTCCATGTCTGATCGCAAATGCAAGTAAGATACAAGTCGCCACATTAATGTCATGTCATGCATCACATAGTATCTGTCTCTTACCATGAATGAGATCTTTCCATTGGATAGATTTAAAGAAGCAAATAAGGAAAATCCATGCATTCTATACGCTTATGGACCATTACAATACCTATAATTTAGAATGAAGTATAACTCAACATGTGAAACAATTCCACTTCTAATAAATATCCAGATTTCAGTCATTTGTCATGATTACATATACAAACTATCAAGTAGTAATCAGTATGCACAGGCTCAAACTTTCAAACAACACATTTCTTGTCCAAAGAACCTTCCAATATACTATTTACTAGAGTGAGAATATGTTGAACTATCCATCACATTAAGATATGGGAGATGGCAGAAGTATGCACCAAAATTATACGCACCTAGCAAAGGTAAAGTCATTCTGCTAAAAGGTGTGGAGGTTCAGGGGAAGTTAGTCTACATACTTCAATAATGGAAATCAAAATGAAGTTTAACTGCAGTATCCCATGCCAAATAAACCTTGGCAGTGCCTTCCGACTTTGAAGGGGTGATTCTAAAAGCTTCTAGTTCTGAAGTATATCTACGCCCAAGGAATTTGTTCCTTAAAAATGTGCTATGCAAGAAGTCATTGAAAAACTCAATCTAGTGCAAATGCTGCAACTAAATATGGTTCAATTACATATAACTGTGAACAGTTACGGTATGAAGAGGTGTGTGTGTGTAAACTGACTTGTTTTTGGATCGAAATGGTTTTTGGATCGAATAATGCTTTATACACAAGATACAACAACACCATGATACTTTTAAGAAAAACAGGGGTCCTTGCATACCTCCAAATGCAGCACTTGCAGCAAAGAACATTAGCAATGGAGGTAGCTGCGCAGAAAAAGTAACAAATTATAAAGAAAAGACAATGTCGTAAGAGATAACATGAGAAGAGCTAAACAAGTAAACTGACTTCTTTTTAATGATTAAGCCATATATAGAAGCTTGAAGTGTGCATTTCAACGTCCAGAATCATAAACAATTAGAGCGGCATATAAGTACAAAGGCCATACCCCAACAAGGAAAGGAAGCCACTTTGGTCCTTTTACATGTTTCTGAACGTATGGTCCTTTTACATGTTTCAATGAGATCAAACTTGTAAAACTGTATAACCTCCTACTCAGATATCCATCAGAATTATATATCAAGTTTACTATTAGTTAGTCTATTCAAACAAACAGGCCATTGGAAACAATTAATAGGAGACCAGGTACTGGTATGGATTTGGTTAAACATGAGGTTGATGGAATAGAATAAAGTAAAACTCTGGATGCTCATCTAAGTACCTGTTTCTGCTGTCACATAGTTCCTCTAGGATAGATCGTACTTTCTTCTCACTTGGTTTGGTCCTTGGCCTCTACAATGTCCTACAAAACAAGAACCACCAGCAGCAGCAGCAGAAAATAGGTATGTGAAAGCCAAATAAACGAAGAAAATGAATAAGAAAACATTCCAAAGAGTAGATACCACTCAAGGCTTTCAGGAGCAACAGCAACATAATAGTTCTTTCCATATCATTTTCAATCGGGCATTATACCAATAATAACGAACGGACAAAAAAGATTCATTTACCCCAACCCAAATGATTTGGCCCTCAGATTTAATGGTAAAATTATACTCATCTACTAACTAAAATAGTGCCACTCTATGTGTAAAGTCAAACTCTAACAAAGTATAGTATGTGGTGGACTTGACTGCTTATATATAATTTGTATATTTGGTACCAAACACATTGGAACTTAAAAAATTAAAATTAGCAAAGTAAATGACTCAATCTACTTTATACAATTTATTGGGCCCGATTACATGCATTGCTGATGAACAAAGCATTCCGTTCATCCATTACTATTTATTCTCTCCTCAGATTCCAATCACAACCCTTAACATAACAAATGGTGCATTCAGAAAAATATCAATAGAAGCATCAACTGGGCAAAATAGAAGCCAGGATTGAGGGATAGAGAAATAGTCTCATCATTTATCCTCTTGAAACCCTCGTGCACATTAAAAAAATATCATCCAAGATGTAACACACACCCACACAGAGAGAGAGAGGTGCCTATGAGAGTGAGAGAGCATTACGAGGATACCTTCAGCACTTATATGGCGGTTTACCGAGTATACATGCAGTGTGTGTGTGTGTGTGCGTGTGTTTGGTTGGGGGGGGGGGGGACGGACGAAGCAAGCAATCGACGGTGACGAGATTTCGAGGATACCTTTAGTGTCGACGAGCAAAGATCAATTTGGGGAAGATCGATTGAGGGGGTCGTCTACGCTGGTTTTGGTTCTCTCCCTCTTCTGCCGCTAGGGTTTGGTTCTATTTTTGGATCGTGAAAACTGAAAAATACTGAAGAGCTAGGCCAAAAAGCTTGAGTTGATTTCTTTCTTATCAACTCCCGTTTCATTGTCACCGGAAAGTGGGAGGCGGAGAGAGAGAGAGAGAGAGACTGTGTGGTGAGCTGTGACCGTTTGAGAATTGAGAGAGAGAGAGAGAGAGAGAGAGAGAGAGAGAGATGCTCCGAACGTTGAGAGAGTCAGAGAGGCGTTGAGTTTAGATCCGAGAGAGAGAGAGACAGAGATCGGAGATGCGAGGATGAGGTGTCTGCTAGGGCGGCATCTCATTGATTTTATATGGTCTGTGTGATCATGTGCATACAAGACACCATAATCCATATGCACCAACTTATCGAAAATTCTCGTAAAGTCCTATAATGCATTACTCGAGGGCCGCCCAAGCTGTTTTTTGAAAATCAGAACCGTCTACCTTTTATGTGGGAGTGATTATGTCATTTTTGCAAAAAATAAAGTAAATTGGTTGTCGTTATATACTTGATCGCACATAACAAAAAAAATTCATATTAATGAATCTGTGTCTCGATGAAAGGACTTCCAAAACCCAATAGACCCGAAAAATTGCGAGAGTCATTAAAACACCAATAACAATAAAATGAACGGTATGGATAGTCATAGTTGTGTCGCAATCGTGTGGCTAACGTACATTGAACTATAATAGAATACTTTAGTTTAGAGCTAGATAAAGTTGGATGTATAGATTTGAAAGGTAGCTGCAGACTCATTTTCCCGAATGTTCGATCTAAACCGTTACGATTTGAGATCTTATCAAAATTATTATTCTCCCCTAAATAGGTGATAATCAGATATCGGAAACCATGTGATTGGAACACATTCGGTGATTTCAAAGGCGTTAAAGTCCTATAATACATCACTCGAGGGCCGTCTGAGCTGTTTTTTGAAAATCGGAACCATCTACCTTTTATGTGAGAGTGATTATATCATTTGTGCAAAAAATGAAGTAAATTGGTTTTCATTATATACTTGATCGTACATAACAAAAAATTTCATATTAGTGAATCTACGTCCCGATGAATAGGCTTCCGAAACCTGATAGACCCGAAAATTTGCAAGAGTGATTAAAACACCAAAAATAACAAAATGAACAGTATGGATCGTCATAGTTGTGTCGCAATTGTGTGACTACCGTACAAGAGGCCCATTTTTATACAATAGAATTATATAATATATATTACTTGTTCCAATTATAAGCATAAAAAGATTGTTGGCACAAGTAATATATAAGCATAATGAATCTGCGTCCCGATAAAAAGATCCTTGGAACAAGTAATATCGTCAACTTCCACATGGATTTTTTTTTTTAAACCAAATTTTTTTCTTATTTATTATTAGTTGTTCCAAGTAAAAACATAACATGATTAATGGCCTTTGTGATTTGTGATGCCTTCCGTAGGACATTAGGACTTGGATTCGAATCACATGGAGGTTTTTTTTTTAAATTAGTTTTTTTCCTTATTTGTTTTCTATGTATTTTTTTAAATCTTTATTAGATAAAACGCAATGTATATCAATATATTTGTGGTAATTGGTATGTTACCATATTTGAATTTTGATTCAAATTTTCTTAATCATATAAAATATTTTTAAAACTTATTTAGTTAAATAAAAGGAAAAGATTAATAAATTATTGAATTATCAAAAAATACATAGAAATAAAGTAAAGTATAATTTGAAATCCTTTATTTATTTAATAACATTTTTTTTTTGGTTTTTCCATATCTCGTGCCGTGCCGTGACTTGATGTGCCCAACGAGAACCATGTTGTGTCGTGGCTGTGCTTGTGCCGTGCCCGACTAGAACTGTATTGTGTCGTGCCATGCCCGTCCTACTTTCATGCTCATGTCCATGTCCGTGCTCATGCCCATGCCCTGCCGTGACTGGCTAGAACCGTGTCGTGACTCGTGCCCCATCCCACTTCCGTGCCGTGCTCGTCTAAGACTGTGTCGTGTCGTGCCGTGCCATACCAGGCCAACTTCCGTGCCGTGCCCGTGTCGTTCCCGCTCCCTTCCGTGCCTGTGTCGTGCCGTGTGTCCACTAAGACCGTGTCGTTCCCGTGCCATGCCAGGATTAATCTGTGCCTGTGCCGTGCCTCCTTCAAACGTGTCGTGCTCGTGCTGTGCCCGTGCCGACCCGGCCCATTTGACACCACTAAGTGGGACGATTTTGTGACTGGGGTTGGGTTACAAAGTTGAGTTAGAAAATCTAACTGGGGTTGGGTTGGATTGGGCCCATAGCTTTTGTGACAAAATTGTTCCACCTACTTTTTAAGTCCCGCCCACTACCAAATTCACCCGCCAAAATGAAAAAAATAATTTCAAACAATTTGATTTAATACAATGAGTGATGAAAAAACTTTCCTCACCAAAAGTCTTCTCGTTTGTGAGGAATTTTTTTCGTCGTCTATTGCTTTAAAGATTTCAAATGCCTGGGAAAGATATGGAGGGAACTTATTAGTGACGAAAAAATAATTTCCTCACCTAAAATTTCATTCGTCCACAATTTTGGTGACGAAAAAATTTTTTTTGTCACCTATTTACAACATATGGCGACAAAATAAAATTTCGTCACCCTTAATTTGTTTATCCTTCTAATTGGAGACGAAATATATTTTTCCTCTCAAAATAGACATATAGGAGGCGAAATTCAATTTCGTCACCAAGATTTTCGTCACTAATCATCATTTTTGTTGTAGTGGTAGGGCTTAATACGTCATGAAGCATAATAATCCGGAAAACCGGGATCGTACCCAAGGGAATAGTAAATACGGCTTGGATGGATTTGTAGATATAAGCAAGGTTTTCGGCCTTTAGACAATCAATTTTGTTTTACTTTAAGCGGTGAAAATTAAAAGACGAAATTAAACGGCTAATTAACTAGAATAAAAGACAGACTAGGTCTAGGAGATCCTAATACCCATGACTCAAGTCAAATCACTCTTCACATCTTCCCACTCGGTTTGAGATACTCAACTAAGGTTCTCAACCCGGAAGATATATGGTTCGATTACCAAACTAACTCTAAAATTCATTTGGCAAACACCTCGAGCGACGGAGTTTCAAGCATCATGTGTAGTAAGTAGGCTCGCTCTTACCTATACATGATCAAGGAGGTTAAGACCTTAGCAATTTGACAAACAAATCCGAACTATACATCAATTTTCAAACCAAAGATTCAAAATTTATGATGAGAAAAGCAGATTTAACTCAAGCCATGAGGTGCTAATCACCCCATGACCTAACTTTGAAAAATTACTCACTTATATCTAGAGAGATAAAAGCAAGCAAAATCTAGCTAACATAATAAAATAACAAGACTTGAAATAAACTAGAGATTATAATAGATCGGAAGATTCTCTACAACTTTAATGAAGACAAAAATAACAAAACTAAATTAACTAAGGTAGAAAATGAAGATTCAAAGCTGAAAAAATGAAGAACAATTCAAAACGCAAGCAAATCTAATTCTAGATCTAAAAATGGGTACATTTCTATCCCAATCGTGCAATTGTGACATAACGGGGTATTTATACCGCCCTTGTTTTGCGCACAGAATATTTTAAAGATACTCTAAAGATTCTGCTCCAAAGGCCCTAGGTATCGATACCGAGATTGATAAGGCTGCTGCTAACCCGTTCGGTACCGATACAAAGGCTAACATGGTACCGGTACCGAAGTTGCTAACTGACTTCGACTAGTTCACTCGGTAGCAATACATCTATTGAAGTGGTACTTCAGCTTCACAGCTCTCAGTAGCTTTCACAGCACCCAATAAGAAGCCTTATATAGGGGATATGTTGTGCTTCTCCACATGAGACACAACTCTTACATGTATCTCCTTTTAATGAAGAGACGTTCACCGATTTAAATGGTGACTCTTGGAATTATAATTAAATAATAATACTTTAAAAAGAGTTTTAAAACTTAAATATTCCAACATTCTAGCGGTTCAACTACGGTTTCCCACCCAAAGCAAGAATATATAATACATAAGAACATTACATTTTAGAAAAGTTAAATGTTATTTCCAACATCCGTGTTGTAAACGTTAAAGAGATATATATAGAAACATACAAATCTTCTTATAAGGGCGTCCTTACCATATAAGGATGTCCCTTTTTTGACCAAATTTTGATGATTCGCACTGCTCAATGTGTTCAAAACATGATTTTAAGGGTACTCGCGAGAAATTAGCAAAAAAAAAAAAGACCGGAAAGGGCTTGATCCGAGCAGGTTTTGTTTATATTTTATCGAACGGTTCAAATAAAAACTACTCAAATCAAGCCCCTCTATTTTTTTTTTTTGCTAATTTCTGAAAGTACTCTTAAAATCATGTTCTGAATACATTGAGCGGCTCGGATCATAAAAATTTGTTCAGAAAAGGAGAGAAAAGGAGACGCCCTTATTAGAAGCTTACTGTGATATCTTTTTCGGGGCAAGAATTCTAGTAATAGTCGTCCCAAACAGGGTTGATGGAGATGAAGTTTTTTATGGTGGTATAGTTCAGTGCCGGTCCCAACATTTGGGTAACCCAAGCTCAACCTTCTGCTTGGTTTTCCACTTGGAAATTCTAATTGCAAGGAAGATTTGCAGGGAACCACGCAAGAAAAAATGCGTTTGGACCCATTCCGGGTCTCACAAAAATGTAGAAAAATATCCAAAATTTTTTGAATATTATTTTATAGGATCCTGTAAAAAATCAGTTTCAACAGATATCGGTAAGTATTACTTTTGGATTCGTTGGGGCGAAACTGCTCAATTTGCTCATATGAATCCAGTAATACTTACTGATGTCCGTTGGAGCTGGTTTTTTTATAGAGTCCAATAAAATAATATTCAAAAATTTATGGATATTTTTCTAGATTTTTATGGAATTTGGAATGGGCCCAAACACGTTTTTTCTTACGTGGTTCTTTGCAAATCTTTATTGTGAATAACAGGGCTCGTTGCCCACTAACAAAAAAAGACATACACGCAACACAAAGAAAAAAAGAACAAAAGCAAGATTATATTGTCCATTTAGCTTGAATTACATCACCCGTCCCTCCTCGTTTTGGCTATAGCGTCCCTTTTTTTTTTTTCTTCTTCTTATCTGATAGCCTTCCTAATTTTTTCTCTTAATAATTTGCCCTCCTAATTTTTTTATCTGTTATTTACCCAAGGTATAGAAAACCTCTCTTTGCCCTCCTAATTTTCTTAAGCATCATAATTTTTTAAAGTAGGTGGAAACCGTACATATTTACTTTTTAAAAAAAAATTTGTACAAAATTTTTTGGATGATGCACCTAAATATATTATTTGCTGGATTTTTAATTTTTTTTGTATTTGTACAATTTTTTGTTGTTGTTGCTGCTTCGACTCTTCCGATATAGAGGAATATTACCCCAAGCGTAGGGTTTTATATGTCGATTGAAGCAAAATATCCGGAAGTCCGGGTATCGTACCCAAGGGAAAAATTATATGACTTGGTTGGATTTGTAGGTGCAAGTAAGGATTTCGACTTTTAGCCGGTCAACTTTGTTTTGCTTTGAAAATGGTGGAAATAAAAGGCTAAAATAAAAACGAATTAACTAGAGAAAATATAGGTTAGGTCTAGGGATTATTAACACTCACGACTTGAGCTAAACCACGCTTTTCACCAAATTATGCAATTTAAGATACTTAATTAAAGTTCCTAAATCGGAAGATAAAATGATTTGATTATCAAGCTAGTTCTAGAATCCATTTGCCAAACACCTCGAGCGACAGAGCTCCAAGCATCATGTGTGGTGAGTAGGCGATGCTCTCACCTACACATGATCAAAGAGGTTAACACATCGGCAATTTGTCAAACAAACCCGAACCCCACATCAATTTTCAAATCAAAGATTGAAACTTTATTGGTGAAAAATGCAATTTTTACTCAAACCATGAGGTGCTAATCATCCCATGACCTAACCCTTTAAACTACTCACACATATCTAGAGAGATAAGAGCAAGCAAAAATCTACTTAGCATAATTGAAAAGGAACACTAGAAGAAAACTAGAGATTAAGATAGATCGGGAGTTAAACTACAACTTTAATTAAGACAAAAGTAGCAAAAGAATACTAATTAAGGCAGAAAATTAAGAAATTAAGTGTTGGAAAGCAAGAACAAAATAAGAACAATTCAAAAAGCAAAAAAGAATCCAAGCTAGATCTAGAAAATGTACTACCTAATCTATCCTCCTTGTTTTCGGATCCAATTACATCACGCCTTTTTGTTCCGCACTTGGAATATTCCCCAGATGCTCTGAAAATCCACCTCTAAGCCCCTCGGTATCGATGGTAACGGCCTTAGAGTGCTTCACTATTGGCCTCGGCATTGATGGACAATTTCTCCTTACATCGATGCTGAGCTGCTTAGGCCAAATTCCTCTTAACTGCCTCGGCATCGATGTAAACTCTGGCATCCCATCGATGCCGAGCCCCATAACCTCAAAGCTTGGTCTGCTGGCTTGCCTTGGTCTTGCTTTGATCTTGCCTTGGCTCTGACTTGGCGTTGCCTGCTTCTGCCTGAGCTTTGGCTTGGCGTCGCCTACTTTGCTTTGGCTGGGTACTTCTGCCTTGGCCTTGCTTTGATCTTGCCTTGGCTCTGCCTTGGCGTCGCTTGCTTCTTTATTAAGCGATTCACCTACAAAACAAAACTAGAACACTCTACGAGCCAACTTAGTTAAAAACAACTAATTAATAATTAAATTAAAATAAAACTAAACACTAGCGCACCCGACATTATATTTCCGGGTGCTTATCAGTTGCCCCTTGCCGGGGGTTGTCCGAGCCAGCCGGTTTGCAAGGCTTACCCCCTGATTGGCCCTGGTATGGTGTGTTGTTGCCCGAAGCAGATTGTGCTGATGAAATAGCACACAAGGAGTTTTTTTTTAAAGAAGCACTCATTGCTGTTTAGTTTGTAACTGTTTTGTATGTTTATTTATTTAAGAGGCACCCATTGGTGTTCGATTTGTAACCGTTTTGTGACGGTTGGAAAGAGGCGTAGGATGGAGCAGGTATTAATTGTAAGTGCTTGGGGCATTTGTATAAAATAAAAAGTAAAAAAAAACTTCATACATTTAAAAAAAGTATAGTATAGATACACACCGTCACTCAAACCCAGCCCCCAACTTTAACTCTCATACAAACCCATGCATGCTAGTATTTCACAGCTTTCACAGAAGTGATATGGCCCCTTCTCGTTATATACCTCTCATCTCCTCCTTTACCTCACCACTCTTCTTTGTCTCCTCACCCTAACACACTCCCCGTTATAGAATAGATTTAAGAACTTATTTTTTGTCTAATAATAAGGCATGTTCTACAAAAGGGTGAATAAATACTTATTTTTTAATAAGAAAATTTCAAGCTCAAAAATCATATGCTTACGCAAATATTTTTCCTATTAATATGAATCTTGTTTAATAGATCTCATTGAGATCTTTAATACGGTGCAAAAAAAATTAAAAAATTATTTTTCATTTACATTATTTTTGAGTTTGAAAATGTGAAATAAACTGTTTATTTGGATTTTGTGAAGCAACCCTTCTTATTGTTTTTGAGAAGTTCCAAAATAAGTACTTATAAGAAGGTTTCTGAAACGGGGCCTCAACCCCACACACAATGAACTATAGAGTTTTTGACTTTTTTTATTCCCTAAACTATGCTCGATTCATTCTTCTATTTCGTCCTTAAACTATAAAAATCACATATTTTATCCCTCAACTTCCTATTTGGAAAAAAATTTGGTCTAATAGTTAATGAAATAGACAAACGAAGCATAGTTTAAGGACGAAGTAGACAAGTAGAGCATAGTTTAAGAACGAAGTAGACAAACGGACATAGTTTAGGGATGAAATATTAGACTAAATTGGGGAATTCATTAACTTCTCCGTCCAACAAAGGGAAATCTGTTGACATCAGACCAAATGAGTTCCAATCAAAAAGTTAAGAGATAAAATAGGTGATTTTTGTAGTTTAAGAACGAAATAGACAAATGAAACATAGTTTAGGGGATAAAAACATAAAAGACTCTTAAACTTTATACTTAGTACTCCAACACTAATCCATACACCAATACATTTATACAACTCTCACCATAGCCACCCAAATAAAGCAACTATCAGCAGGAGGCAAATTATTCTCACAGAGCGCTCCGCATAGTCCGCTAGGCGAGAAACTCTAGGTTGAGATTAGGGTTTGCTTCTTGCAACCTTTCTACCTCGTTTATTTCCTGTAAACGTAGGGCTTCTTGATACCTTCTTTTCTTCCTTTCTTTTCAAGTGTTAACAGTGTGCGATTCCTTTTCATCTGGAGTATGGAAGAGGAATTATTACAAAAGCTCTCTTCTTTCGTTTTGACGAACGAGGAAGAGGAGGCAGTTCTATTAGATGCAGAAGATTTCAACGTCAGCCATCAGGAATGTGCTAGGAGTGCTATGGGTAAGATCTTAACTCAGAAAGGTATTAATTTAGGTGGTTTGAAAGCATCCATGGATCTTGCATGGGGCTACCCTAAAGGTTTGAAGGTTATGGAGGTTGGAGGTGGGATTTACCAGTTTGTTTTTGGGAAGGAAATAGATCTACTCCGGGTTCTGGCCGGTGGTCCATGGCTGTTCAACAATCAACTCATCGTGCTTCAACGATGGACAGAGGGTGTTAAACCGGACCAGATTAATTTTTCTTATAGCCCTTTCTGGATTCAACTACGTGCTCTCCCTCTGGAGTTCATGTCGGTTGAAGTAGGGAGGAAGATGATGGTCGGATTTGGTGAGGTACTGGAAGTAGTGATGGCCCAACTCAGTGGAAATCAGGGGAGATGTATCCGGGTCAAAGTGGAGTTGGACATAACCAAGCCGATCCCACGAGGGAAGAATGTGAGAACTGCAGATTGGCAACCCATCTGGGTTTCTTTCCGCTATGAGAAATTTCCACATCTTTGTCACTACTGTGGTCTAGTTGGGCATGATGATAAGGCATGCATGTTAAAATATAATGAATCCAAGGCGGGGATCATGAAGGTGAATCAATATGGAGTGTGGCTACGAGCGTCACCAGTTAAGGCGCCGTTCAAGAAGAAGTTTGAAGGCCGATCAGAGGGTTCACCGGCCGAGTCGTCGGCGACTGCAAGGGCTAATCAGGATAGGACCGAGGATTACGGGAGAGATTTTCATAATCCCGCCAATTCCGGGGTTTTCAAATTTGGAATGAGGCGTCTTCAATGGGATTCGAATAATGTGGATGCGGATAGTAGGGGTGGGGATGTGATCCCTATTGTGGTGAGCCCTTTAAAAATTGATCCACCTATTATGGGTCAAATGTCTGGTCCACGAAATGTACCAGCACTAAAAATTATTGAGGTTCAAATAGAAGGAACAGCAAAGGCCCACTCTGAGGGGTCAACTGGAAGCCCAAAGGATAAAATGGAGGAGGACTGTTCTAATTTAACAGGAGTGGAAATTCAAAGGAAATCGAGCGAGGAAACGCTAACCCGTGGTCAGGAATTGCTCACGACTAAAGTGTCTGGAAAAGGACAGGAAATCACAGAGAAAGGTGAGATGATAGAGGGTTACAAAAAGAGGACCAATGGTAGAGGATACAAAAAGCAACAGAGTAATTCAATGGTTCGTGGTGGGAGGGGCAGAGGAAAGGGTAAAGCAATCGTAGAGCAGACTAAACGTAAATTTGATATGGCTCTTGTGGAGGTGGAAATTGCTGAGGACTTGAGCCAAAGTCAGGCTAAGAAACAAAAAGTGGGTGAAGCAGATGGGGTGCCGGTTTTTCCGGAAATGGTGGAGGTGGCCAGCCAAAAATGGGCCCAAAAGAACAGATGAAGCTTATGGCCTGGAATAGTCAGGGATTGGGGAGGGCCTTGACTGCGAATCAATTGAGGGAGCTTTGTCGGCTCCACTCTCCCCAGTTGATTTTTATTTCCGAAACGAAAAATCAACTTTGTAGAGTCGATTTTATTCGGTCTTTTGTAGGTATGGATAATGTTCTAGTTGTGGATCCATCTGGTATTGCTGGTGGCTTGGCTATACTATGGAAACGGGGCCTGAATGTTAGTCTTGTTCGTAGGAGTAGTTTCTTTATTGAAGTTTTAATAAAGGATGATGAGTCTAATCATGAATGGCATTTGATCAACCTCTACGCAAGTTCCATTGATAGCGTACGCAAATCCCAGTGGGAAGATCTTCTAAGATATCGACAGCAGAGTAATGGAGATTGGGTATTATGGGGAGATTTCAATGACATCTTGTGGGCAGATGAGAAGAAAGGGGGCAGGAAAAGAGAAGTTTGGTCCCTAAAGGTGTTCCGAGATTTTGTTGAAAGTCTTGGAGCAGTGGATTTGGGATTTCATGGATACCCATTTACTTGGTCTAATAAACGGGGCGGCGATGGGCAGGTTAAAGAACGTTTGGATCGTGTTTTAGTCGCACCAGGATGGAGACTGAATTATGACAGGGCAAGAGTGCAGCATTTGTTTGCTGTCGGGTCTGACCATGCAGTTTTACTATTGGATACGAACCCACCCAAATTCACAGGTTATCGGCAGTTTCGGTTTGATAGTAGATGGGCTAATGATCCGGCTAGTTATGATACAGTTTGTAAGGGCTGGCAAATGCCTATTCGGGGATCTAAAATGTTTGAAGTGTTTCATAAAGTTCGTAATACCCGCAAGGAATTGCGAGTGTGGAGTAAGGCGAAGAACTTTAATGCTAGAAAGAAGATCAATGAACTACAGGGTAAACTTAAAGCTATTGGCGAAGACCGAGACTCAAGTGATAAGGGCCAAATCGGTGTTTTTGAGAAGGAATTGGGTGATGCTTGGGTGCAAGAGGAGAGGTTTTGGAGGCAAAAAGCACGAAAGTCTTGGCTAGCAGAAGGAGATCGCAATACTGCATTTTTTCATGCTAAAGTTAGTCAGCGACGACGGAGAAATACTATATCTGGGATACAAGCTTCGAATGGGATTTGGTGTGAGGATCAAGATGCAATTGCTGGGGAATTCATACAGTATTTCCAAACCCTTTTCCAGTCAGAGGGGATAAGCCAAGGTACTGAGGTGGTGGATTCAATTCAAGGAAGGGTAACAGAGCAGATGAACAACTCTCTCACAAGGCATTTTAGTGCATTGGAAATTCGCCAAGCTTTGTTTGATATGGATCCTAGTAAAGCGCCAGGAGCAGATGGCATGACGGCTGGTTTCTACCAAAAGTATTGGGCGATCGTTGGGGAGGATGTCACCATGGCGGTCCAGTCATTCTTCCAATCGGGCCACATGCTGAAGAGTTTTAATCACTCACAGATTGTACTCATTCCTAAAGTAAAAACACCAGTCCAGGTATCGCAATTTCGACCTATCTCATTGTGTAATGTCTTCTACAAAATCATAGCAAAAGCCTTGTCTAACAGATTACGCCGTTTTCTGCCTATTTTAATTAGTAAGAATCAGAGTGCTTTTATTCAAAATAGGCAGATTAGTGATAATATTCTAGTTGCCCATGAAGTGGTCCATTACTTGAAGCAGAAAAAATGGGGAAAAGTTGGGTGCATGGCTTTGAAATTGGATGTTGCTAAGGCCTATGATAGAGTGGAATGGCACTATCTGGAGGATGTCATGAAATGTATGGGGTTTCATTCGCAATGGGTGAAGTGGATTATGAGCTGTGTGACTACGGTGTCATATTCTGTAACTATAAATGGCCAGCAACATGGGTATATTAAGCCTCAGAGGGGGTTACGACAAGGGGATCCTTTATCACCGTACCTATTTCTTCTATGTGCGGAGGGGTTTTCAAGCTTACTTAAACAGAGGGAGAGGCAAGGGCAACTGAAGGGCATTCAAATCTGCAGGGGAGGGCCGTACATTTCTCATCTACTTTTTGCAGATGACTCTCTTGTCTTCTGTAAGGCTACTAAGGAGGAAAGTGGAGCTGTGAAGGAGGTTTT
>BPLS01023056.1:0-14787 GCA_019656275.1 Rhododendron kiyosumense
ATGCCAATAGAAGCAAGGGTTTTTTTTTAATATGCTTCCAACAAAATTTGATTTGAGTAAAAAAAACCGATTGTATTTTTGTATTATATTTGTAAGAGTGTGGGTGTTTTCTTAAGAGAATTGAAGAGTATACATCAACCCTTAAATCAAATAAATTTTAGCCCTCATTTCAACTTATATTTGTGTGGTTCCCACATCTTTATGTTTTATTAGGTAGATGTTGCAAATAATAAGAATACAAAAATTAATATTTATAGGATGTCAATCAATGCATAATCAAAATTCAAAAAAAAAACTCACATAAAAAATAAATGTGTTCAGATCATGCGTTTATAAAAATTAGATAAATACAAGGTTTGGTGTTACTAATACGGAGTAATATTTTCAACGCATTCTACGACGTGAATGTATTCGATCATCGAAATGACAAAGCTTATATGCTAATCTGATAAATCGACTATGAATTTGGTTTTTTACAAGAGTGTGGGTATACTTTTCCATAAAAAGGTTCTCCGTAGTAAAAGAAATTTCATCAAAGAGAGTGGATCCTTTCCAGTAATCACATCGGACAAACGCTAGAGTTGTCTCACAAGTACTCTCCACGTGAAGATATCCTGCACTGAGTACTGTTTCGGAAATGGTACTGAAATGGTACTGAGTAGTGTTTCGAATTTCTCGTTAAATCTCTTTTTACCCCAAATATTTATGGATACAATTTTTTTTTTCAAATTTTCTCTATATGTGTATTATTTTATGTTACCATTTTAGTTATTTATATAATTTTAATATATTTATGACATCACGGTTCAATCCCGGTTGAACTAGTGACCCATCCACCCGACCTCTTTTCCGATTTGCTCACCAGTTCGGTTTTCAAAACATTAACCCAGAGATGCCACGGAAACCCAAAATCCGTCGCCGATAACCGCCTATGGAGATTATGATTCTACGCCTACCAGTACAACCAAATCGAGTTTGCCAACATCGATCTTCAAATTGAAGTCGTAAGTGTTTTGATTCGTTCATTTTGAAATCCAGTTAGTGCAAAATACTGGTCAGAATTTCCGGTAACACCATCTCGTTTGGTATTGTCCGAATTTCAGATACCAAGTGGTACAAAATGGTATTAGAGGATCCCATTTCAAATCCTATTTTCCCCGACACATTTAGGTCAAGAAAAAATATTCTAAAAATAATGGTGCTAGTACCACATCCAAACAGATTAAAATTTGGAACACTTAACCAAATTTAACGAAAATAAAGTAAGTGTTCCGAATTTCAATCTGTTTAAATGGGTAGGAAGATTTTATTTTTCTGATAATTTAATTCTAATGGATTATAATTAAATTTTGACTCTAGGATTCTCGTTGGTTAGTCCTAAGATATTTGGTTGTACGACTTTCTTAGAGCTAATCAACGAGAGTCTTAGAGTCAAAATTTAATTATGATGGATAAAATGATCAGAAAACTAAAATCTTTCTATCGGTTCAAACGGATTGAAATTTGGAGGACTTAATTTTTTAATTATATTTTTTAATATATAACTACATGTTGAAAAATTAAGTGTTCCAAATTTCAATCCGTTTGAATGGGTGAGAAGATTTTATTTGTTTGATCATTTAATTCTAAAGGATCATAATTAAATTTTGACTTTAGGGCTCTCGTTGATTAGTCCTAAGAGATATTTGATTCTACAACTTTCTTAAGACTAATCAACGAGAGCCCTATAGTAAAAATTTAATTATGACCCTTTAGAATTAAATGATCAAAAAAATAAAATCTTCTCATTCATTCAAACATATTGAAATTTGAAACACTTAATTTTAGAGAGAAGGCTGTGTCCAGTGAAGAGTGAAGAACGTATGTCAGTAGATTTAATGGCCCAAACGGTGGTAGACTTCAGACTGACAATTAACCCACAAGGCAAATTTTGATTGAGAAGGGGTACCAGTTGGCAAAAATGACGTGTTGCCTGAGGGACAACGAATAATTTCTTTTCAAACACATACTCACCACTCATGCACTCACATTAGTGGTGAGTGTGTGTTTGGGTGTATCACTGGAGCTAGAATTATTGTTTTAAAAACAATAAAGGAGTTCCGAGTCCCCCTTTTAAACGGCTGAGATTGCAAATCCAGTTACGACATTTTACCCTTTCTGAGCACGCCCTCTGCACCGTCAGATATGGAGATGACGACGACAAGCCTTTTCCAGAAACTTTTTGGTATAACAGGTAGAGTTTTTTTTGAAAACATCCCTCCAACTATCCATCAGATTTTTACTTAGTCCTCAAACTATCAAAATGTTTTATTTAGTCCTCCAACTATTGACTTGCATTCTATTTAGTCCTTCCGTTAAGTTTCCTTCCGTTAAGTAGGACGGCAACGTTTTGTTTTAAAAAAAAAAGTTTTCAACCACCAATTTGCAATCCTATGGAGTAGAAACATGATTATGAGAGCCTTAGAGACAAAATTTGATTATGTCTCTTTAGAATAATATGATGAGAATAATAAGATCTTCACACCCATTCAAACGGATTAAAATTTGAGCACTTAATTTTTTAACTATATTTTTTAATATATAAACCGTCTCAAAAAAATTAAGTGCTCAAATTTTAATTCGTTTGAATGGGTGTGAAGATCTTATTATTCTGATCATATTATTCTAAAGAGACATAATCAAATTTTGTCTCTAAGGCTCTCATAATCACGTTTCTACTCCATAGGATTGCAAATCGGTGGTTGGAAACTTTTTTTTTTTTTTAACAAAACATTTCCGTCCTACTTAACGGAAGAAAACTTAACGGAAGGACTAAATAGAATGCAAGCCAATAGTTGGAGGACTAAATAAAACATTTTGTTAGTTTGAGGACTAAGTAAAAATCTGGTGGATAGTTGGAGGGATGTTTTCAAAAAAAACTCTAACAGGTATAACTCACATGGTATCCCTCATTCACAACAAAATTGACACATGGCTAACAAAATCTAAAACAAAATTTGAGGACTTCAATTGTAATTTCCGCACAAGCTATTCCTCTTCCCGTGCAAAGGCTTGGTTCTCTTTAATTAATTTTTTCGTTTTACGTGTTTTGTTCGTCTTTTTTAAATTTTTGTTAGATTCGCATGATATTTTTGAGATTAATCATCCTTTTAGACAAGAGGCATCTAAAAAGTATCAAATTATAACAAAAAAAAAAAATCACTAAAGACGAAAAAAAAGTATCAAACAACTGTATTTTAGAGTTTAAGTATCGTTTTATTTGAATTTTTTCATCGGTCTATATTTTTATAGATTGGGTATTTTTCATTTTTATATCTTTCAATCTATACATAGGGCATTTTTAGTATTATAAATTGAAAGATATAAAAAATTTCTTAAAATGTTTGAAATAGTAATATGGACACTCAATATGGAACTGAGAGAGTATTTGTTCGAAACTTATTTCGGTATTTTTTACATTTCACAACTTTTCGTTTAGGTTGTTGTTGTAATTTTTAGGGTTAATCATTCATCTTGATAAGATGAATTGGTAAAGTATAAAAATATGGATCAATAAAAAATTTCAAATAAAACGACACTTGAGATCTAAAAGACAGTTGTTTGATACTTTTTTTCGTCTTTATTGATTTTTATTTTGTCATAATTTTGTACTTCTTAGACTCTTCTCTTCTGAACGGATGATTAATTTCAAAAATATCACATGAATCTAACAAAATTTCAAAAAAGACGAACAAAACATACAAAATAAAAAAGTAATAATTAAGTTAAAGATAATCAAGCCTTTGTACGGGTGGAGGGGTGGTTTGTGAGGAAAAATTACAATTGAAGCCCTCAAATTTTGTTTTAGATTTGTTTGCCACGTGTCAAGTTTTTTTGTGAAGGAGGGATACCAAGTGGGTTATATACCCGTTATACCAAAAAGTTCCCCTTTCCCTTCTAGGGTTTCTTGGAGATTACGTCGGCGAGTGTACTGCGGCCTTTGCCTATAAATACATACTTTTGCAGCCCTTAAAATGTGCATACAGCCCTAGATTCCCACCCTCCTTCTTCTCTGTGTACGGCGATTCAATACCCTTTATGGTCCGTTTCATTTGTTTATACAGAGAAATCACGGTCGAGAGGGGTCTTGTGATTGATTTTTGAGAGACCAGTCTGTGTTTCTCTCTCTCTATTCACTTTTTTCTCTCTCTACCGGGTTTCTCTGTATAAATTGATGATTCGGGTCAAGATTAGGGTCTTGATCTGTCCAGTACGATGGTGAACTTCGTGGCTTTCCAAGTGCTTTTGGTGAGTTCTGTGTATATGGGTCTTTCCTTTATTAGTATCTCTTTCTTTATGTGAAAATCTCTTTCTTGATTCCGCCGTGAATAATACGAGTAGGTGTTTACGGTGCTAATTGTGGCTATTTAAAAGTGTTTTCGATGATCCGAGTGTTAATGAAATTTTTTTGAAAAAAAATTTCATTTAAATCCGAACCATCTAAAGCCAAAACGGGCAATTGGGATCTTGCAGAGCTGCGTATGAGTTTCTCTCTTCCTTTATACTCCATGTACGTTCATCAGGACTTCCTCTGTTATGAAGAAAAATTACGCCTACCAAATTTCTTTGGTAGGAAAAACGAGAATTTGAAAATAATGTATTATTCTCTTAATTCCTAGAAGTCCACTAAGGTCATTTAATATTTTAAAGAAAAATTTGTATTTTTCTTGACAAAAATGTAGGTTTTTGAAATCTAGTTTTGCGGAGGCTGAGTGTTTATACATATTTTCAATAACATGGTTTTAGTGCTAGTATTTCTTTTGTAGAATACTGTAGTTAGTCCGTAAAAAGAAAATTTGAAAACAATTTATTTTGTTAAAAAGTAGTTTCTGCAGTAATGTTTTTGCAAGTTACTCCATATAAATGAAGATTTTAAATTTATTTATTAAATTGTTTCCTTGACAAAAATATGTTCCTTTTAGTTCTCGATGACAGAGTATTCAATCACAAAATTATGTAAAGAATCTTTAAAAACCAATAATCCAGATGAACAACATGCACCGGAATAAAGATAAACCAAAAGAATTTCCGAGTTACCGAAAGAAAAAAGATAAATCAAATTGTGTGGAAAGTAATCGGGGACAAGGTACTTTATATATTTTCTGTTTTACAGATAATGCTTAAACCATTAGTCTCTTAAAATATAATGTTTTAAGCATTAATTTCTAAAAAATGAACGACTGAGATCATCTACATAATGCTTGATTAATCTTTTAGAATTTTTAGTTCTTATTCCTTTTTTTTTTTTTTTGCTTTTTGTTAATTTTGTGTCAAATTTTTGTAGATGGTTGATTCATGTCGACGAGAGAATCGAAAAAGTATAAAATTTGTAATATTATCCAAATATTTTTCTAAAAACCACTTTTTAGCCAAAAAAATGGTTAAAAAAGTGGATTTTTTGTTGTTAAAAAATGATTATTTTTTAAAATATTTATCTAAAAGTAATTTTTATTTTTCGCCAGACCAATCAGAAAAACATAAACGAAAGGTGAGGCGCAAAACTAATAAACGTGGAAAAAAGTTCTAAAAAGTCCTCCTTAGTGAATCCATTTCTTAGTGGTATTCAATCAGATACTCTTTAAACATATTACTCTTCAACAACTGCGATCATTCGGTCCGCTCTTGTACACAGATTTCATTGTGGGGCCCACCACGGGTC
This sequence comes from Rhododendron kiyosumense, assembly GCA_019656275.1. Taxonomy (NCBI): domain Eukaryota; kingdom Viridiplantae; phylum Streptophyta; class Magnoliopsida; order Ericales; family Ericaceae; genus Rhododendron; species Rhododendron kiyosumense. The sequence continues at coordinate 5,699 of BPLS01023056.1, forward strand.
CTACACAAATTATTCGAGCCGTTCATTAAATGTAAAATATTTTTTCAAGGGTTTCCGTAAAAAATAAGCTCAATTCGATATCTACAGGTGTTTCATCTAATCATCTAACTTTTCATTCAAATATCCGGATAATGAAAAGTTATATTGTAGGATCGAATACCTATAGGTATCAGATTGAGCTTATTTTTTACTAAGACCCTTGAAAAAATATTTTACATAAGACCCTTGAAAAAATATTTTACATTTAATGAACGACTCGAATGATTTGTGTGGAACCCGTGGTGGGTTCCACAATAAAATATGTGCACAATCTATGCACAGATCTGCTGTGTGTAGACTTTCTGTTAAAACATTAATCTCTATAAAATGAACGACTGCGATCATTCGGTCCGCTACCTGCTGCCATTCCTTTTTTTTTTTTTCTGTATCCTCAAAAACGCCTCAAAGGCCACTGCTGCCATTCCTGATCATGGTCATTCCACAAAGTGAGGTTACTGGGCAGGACTCGCAAAAAACACTTGTCCTTGCATTTTGTCACATCCAGGGCGTCCCAATAAGGCCCTATTTTCATCGGGACCCTCCTGGAAGCGATGCCGCAATGCAAACAACTTATCCCCGACCTTCCGCCACCCGGCTCCATCAGTGGCAGATCCATGGTGGCCGTTTCCCCGTCGGCGAATTTAATGCTATACGCAGTTTCCTACACCCCATGGAATCGTTTCTCCCGCTTTTGTTTTCGATGACCGAAGGGATGGCTAATACTGTACTAGAAGGAATGAACGATAGTAGTAGTAGTAATGATCCAAACAAGAGGAGGAAGCTTGAGGTGAACATATTAGGGCCTTGGGCGGCAGAGCCGGGCCTAGCTGTTCATGCACCGATGTGCCCGATAAGCGTTCCTCGACTTTTGTTATATTTGTCAGTAATTGGAGACGGTCACTATTTCAATAATTTTTTTGTTGCATATAATCTATGTTGGATCGATGTTCCTGAGATACTCTAGTTTGTAACTCGGGAATGAAGTAAATGATCACTACATTAATGTTTGAGTAATTATAGATTGATTAAATGCTCTTTTAAGATAATACTACCTTTTAAATTTTAGAGATTTGTCTGTGTTACATACATTGCACAAACTTTGGTTTTTATGCATACGGCCTACATATATATTGAGATTAGGATCTGTTTGAAAGTTGTGGAAAAGGATGGAAAATTTTAAAAAATTTCCCACTTTTATTTGGTTCTCAAAAAAGAAGGAAAAATTTTAAATTCTAACTCAACTTTTCTCTCTTATTTTCCATCTAATTTTTCTCTTCATTATTTTTTTTCCTTCACTTTCTTTCCCTCACTTCCAAACAGAGCCTAAGGGAGGAAGACCTTTGGGATATAAATATCACCTCTGATATCTGAGAAATATTTCAGTGCCGGGTGGTCACGAGACACGTGGTGTTCGACACCAATCTCGGCCGTCCAATAAAGTTTTGGACGGCTTAGATTTGTTCGGATGCCGAGGGGTATTTTAGTTATTTCACACTTTAAAATTAACCGAACAGATCTGAACCATCCAAAACTTCATTGGACGGCCGAGATTGGTGCCCGACACCATGTGTCCTGTGCCGGGGCATTGAAAAATTTCTCCCGATATCTAGCCGATGTGGGCCGGAGAGGAGGTCCTGGAGGTAGTCTAGTCTTAAGCTCTTGAGCAACATGATTGTCAGTTTTAATAGGTTAGGCCAACAAGGGATGAGTTAGTTCATTAACAGAAAGTCTGAGCATCCCGACCGGGATTCCCTACCGAAATCCTGACCGGACCCACTTTGGTCACCGGACGGTTAATCGAAACCGACCAAAAATTCTAAAAAAAAACAAGTGGGTCCGAGCGAGAATCAATGGCATCCGATGTGTGTAGGTGGCCGATCCAAACACTCCATTTTTTTGTATATATAAAAAAATATACAAAAAAATGGAGTGTATATATAAAAAAAATGGAGTGTTTGGATCGGCCACCTACACACATCGGATGCCATTGATTCTCGCTTGGACCCACTTGGTTTTTTTTTTTTAGAATTTTTGGTCGGCTCCGATCAGCCGTTTGGTGGCCGGAGTGGGCCCGACGCGGCGTCGGGATTTCGGTCGGGAGTTCTCGGTCGGAAACTGTAGCCTTGCTCGTTCATTAAACATTAATATGGTCTAAGTCGTTCTTACAACTATCTGAATTACATCAACACTCATAATAACCAATTGCAATCGAATTAGGAGAACATATCACTCATTCACTCCTATATATTCAGAAGAAGAAATAATCAAAAAATTTTTTTTTTTGTTTTCGGCAAAGATTGACCTCCTAAACACAAATTAAGGCCGGCTCAAGAGTTTTTAGTGCCCAAGGCCTAATTAAAAAAGTGTGCCCTCAAAGAGTTAATATTTAACAATTTTTACAACAATAATCACGATACGAGAATGTCAAATTAATATAAAATTCTACTAATCATTGTATACGAACACAAAATACGAGATCGTCAAGTTTTTGGGGTGGATTTGGGGGGAAACGATTTTGGGAGGTGTTATTCGGTGGTTTGGGGGAATGATTTTGGGACTTAGTTGGTTCTACACTTGAGCTTATGGAATGGTAGGTTGGTCTAACTCATTACCTCTAATTGGACATTATTTTTTATTCTATTGGGCTTAAAAAGAGTCATATTTAAAACCAAATAGTGAAAATATTTGAGTGCCCCTAAAAATTGAAATTTTTGGGATGCCCAAGGCGGCCTTGGTTGGGCCGGCCTTGCACAAATATGAAACTAGTTAACTAGAGGGAAAATGATGGCTCATGACGTATTTTGATAATTGATACCCATCAAGGACAAGCTAAGAATATTTGTTAATGCTGAAAATGTCATTAGCAGATATTAATTATCAAAACACGTCATTGGCCATCATTTTCCCTTAAGTAGATGTCTTTATTCTTAAAATTCGCGAATTCAAGGTTACATCATCTGTTATTTTCCTTACTTTTCACAAACTGACACTAAACATCGTACAATTTGGAGATTTGAATTCAACCCATCTAACAAGATGCACTACTAAAAAAACATGGTTGATTTTGTAGTATGACCGCAGTGGTTCAAACTGCAAGCCATGGTTGGTAAAGTCAACACGAAAGAACCAAATAGGCAAACCCAAGAAAAAAACCCATTCAAACGTTTTGTTTCCTATATCACAAGTGTGTGGGCCAGCTTACGTGCATTTCAATTAATCATGGAAGACTAATCTCAACGTCCACTAGAGGGGGCATTAATTAAAGTCAGAGCAAAACTCCGTATAGACTGACCTCACAAGAGATGGTAGGAGTACCTAGGGTCAACCCTCTAATTTTGACCGCCGAGCCAACACCTAGGGTTAACCCATTAACGTTTAAACTTACCACTCGAATACGATTTGAGGTTAAGAAACAAGATTCAAGCACTTTACTCTTGCTTGACAATGTTATCGTAGCACTTTCATAGTTTTGTAACCGATCCCAGCCACCGTCGCGAGGCGAATTAAAGCAAGTACAAAACTCATAGGTTCTCTTAATCTTCCATATGGAGGAAAAGAAACCCATAATCCCTTGGCTAAGAGATAGGGATGCTGCCGAGCATTTCCCTGTAAAGCGGTGTCGAGAGGTCGATCTGGCCGTTTATATCGGCACGGACGGCTCAAAATAAATCTGAGCGCATACAAATATGAACCGTTCATTGCTCGGTTAAGATTCGAACCGTCGATTCTGCACCCGCTTTTGCCAGGGTACTTGGCAGCAAACTTAAAAATGTAGGGTCGCATGTTCCCTAATTCCGTTTCATTCCAGATTGAAATCCGTCTATAACGCGTGGCAATCATGTCAAGGCGAACATAAATAAACCAACGACCATGAAAGCTACTAACTTATGATATCATTTAAACTCTAACTTTTCAACCAAGACTCTTTTAAAACAAATTTTGTTTGAACCCTGCGGTTTGGCCACGAAAAGAAAATAAGTACTATTTGTTCTTCAAGATAAGGATGCATGTTTGACTCACACGTGGGCCAAACATTGCAATTTTGGAGCCATTGGAGAGTTTGTCCGATCGTTAATTTTAGAGTCTTGAAATTTGTTAGAGGTGCATGTAAGATGCATGGTCCGGACATCCGGTTATCGGAAAAAAAAAATGTTTGAGCCTCAATCTACCATGTGTTGGAATTCGGCGCGGAATATAGACCAAAAATTGTGATTCAAACTTTTAACCAATGTCAGAGTCAACAAAATCTCCCTCCACCCCCAAGTCATGAATACCCAATCACGCTACTTGACCTACAAACCAAAATCCATGCCCATAAAATCAGCGCTCTACCATTGAGGTCACAGATTTCATTTTTACGGAGGCTAAAAATTTCGAACCTTAGACTCTGTTCGATCGTTTTGGAATTTTGAATTTGTAGGTAATGAGTGTAGAGAAAAATAAAGTAATGAATGGAAATAGATGTAATGATTGAAAAGAGATAGAAAGAAAAATGAGAGTAATGATTGAAGAGAAATATAATGATTAGAATCCAAAATCCTTAACCGAACAAGGTCTTAGGGTCACTGGAGGTTATATCCGATCGTTACCTACAAGGCCCAGAAATTTGTTGATGTGTGCGTAAACTGGCCCGGATAGTCAATTATAAAAGAAGAAGAAGAGAACTCACCCTTTACAAAAGATAATACTCCGTATGTGGCACGTTGTGAATGGTAGGGGAGCAACGTCCATAACCAAATACTAGTAAAATAGTAGGAGTATACATTTATGATTTAACTTTTGTACTTTTCAACTCGACCCCTGGAACAAAATACTTGTCTTAATTGGGATTCAAAGCTACCATGTTTGATTTCTAATTATTATTAGACCAAAGGACCCCCTGGCCAAGTCAACACAAAAGCTGTCTTAACGCCCCCCAGGTCAAGAAAACCCAATAGCATTTGAACCCACAAACCAAAATCCATGCCTATATATACCCTCATATAGATATAGCCCCTCAAACAATTGTATATCAATCTCAGAAAGAAAAAAACTCAAGTACCAAATATCTCTATATATCTCTATTCCTCATATTTTCTGAGTTCCATATTATTGTTGCAAACCAAAGAGTGCTCATCAGATTTCTAAACAAGATGGCTTTCCCTAAGAGTCTCTTGACAAAGTTATTCATTGTGTTGGTGTTGTTGTTCAGCTCTTCAACAAGTTTCCAGCTTGCTAAAGCAACGAGGCCTGTCCGTGGGGAAACCTGGAGAATTGTAGAGAGGACAGTTCCGGTGATCCAATCTTTGCAGAGAGGACCTGTGACCCCATCTGGCAGTAATCCCAGCACTTACATTCCCGGTGGGAAGTGAGCTAAGTTGACAAGGACGATTTAAGGCTCCTGATGATGTGGTCGATAGAGCTATAAATAATGTCACATATCATCAACCCAATCAAGATTGGTTGAGCATCCATATGTAAATTTTTTATTTTTGATTTTATTTTCTAACCCACTACTAGAGTTTAGTTATTTGTATGATTTCATGAATTTTTTGGGTATATATAAGATGTATAACGATTTGTACATTTAAAGACTTAAGTTGTTAGACAAAACTGTAACTTAACCATAAAATTATCAAGTAGCAAGTGAGATTCGAACATATTACTTATGATGAAAACCCCATCTGGAGCCATAAATAAGGGCCAAGGCGTAATCGGTTGACACTCAGATTAGCTACAAAATGGATTGAATTTGCACCTAGTACACTCTGCCGTCGACCTTTGCTCACAGCAGGGTCTCCAATTCCCATGCAACTAGATGGCCGAGAAACCAACTACAATACAAAAATGGATAGAGAAAATGCAGAAAAAATATTCGCAACCGTGTGATATTATAATTACTTGGCCCCTAATTCAACAGGGCAAACATATGTGCTTGTCAAACATTTCTTTACAAGATTTTTTATTTTTTTTAATAATAAACTTGAGTAACTATGACAAGAAGTTAATATGAAAAAAAGGAAAAAACAGATCATTGTCGAAGAAATATATCTCAACAAGAATGACACAAACAACCCGAACAATTCATGGACTCACCAATTCCCAAAATGGATTGGTAAGGAACAGTTGGGGTGTCCTTTTGGTCATTTTTGATAGTTCTTGACATCTTGTCAAACATTTCTGGTTCTCTAAAGTCTATTTACCTTTCAAAAATAAAAATAAAAATAGAGGCCTATACTATTTAAAGTGTACGATATGTTGATATGCACTCGTTAGTTAAGCTGTGTAGAAATGCATGATATTGGACGAATATTTATGGTATATATGTATATCACGTTGTGCCAAAATCCATAATATAAAACTTAATTTCAGCTTTTAATTGTGCGTATAAATTTTTGTCTTAATGTTATGAATTTTTTTTCGAAAGGCAAAAGAAATTTATTAATCAATTAAAGTAAGTGAGTACAGATAAAATGATTAAAAGGAGAAAAGAGGCAAGACACTGCAACCTAAACCATAAATCTCAATTATGTTGACACCTAAATTAAATGTAGGGTGTGTATCGCCGTACTTCCTGTAAATCAAACCATCAAGATAGGGACCGAGGATATGGTATTAACCATTTTGGTTGTGAAAATTTTGTAACAGTACTGAGTTAAAAGTACCTTGAGACTTTGGCTCATGACTCACGTGGAAGCAGTGTGTCTCGATTTAATTATCCAAGTATAGAAATTTCAACCAACCAAAACATACTAAGAACCTCATATTGTTGATAAAAGATTTAATGTACGAGGAAAAGAAAAACATAGGCCTTTACCCATCTACTGTAAACTTGGAGACAGTCTTAGCCATCTCTCTTGATAGTCCGCTTGTGATTCAGACTATCCCTCCGAGTCCAATGATTTTGATACCTATCCCTAGCTATGAAATCCAAATTAACCTTTGAGTTCTCAAAAAAAAAAAATTGAGATAAAATTATACAAGCTTAGATGAATGAAAAGTTTCAATGCTTGTTTAAGACTCACACGGCTTCAATATTCAAGGTTTGATTTGATCTAGTCACTTGTAGATACCGTTGACTGAAATCTTTTACAGTATTTTTATTTTTGGTTCAGTCAGTCGTCCGGACTAGTCCTTTGGGGAACACATATATATTTTTATTTTATTTTTCCATTTCACGCATATGCGATAGAACATATTAAACACCAAATTCGACTATGCAGCGTAACGGCGGAAGGGTACCCATTGTGTACAAATCGACATGTGGAGTCCACTTCAAGATCATGATCTCATACAAAATGATCCGAGGTGTTAATTAACTTTTAAGTAGCCTTGAAAAAAAATAGCTCAATCGGATAACATTAAGCCCTATTTTTCTAAAAGTATTAATTAGAAGTACTAAAGAGGCTTTTTTCCCTTTGTATTTTGAATTTTTTTATTCAGAATTGAGGATCCTAACCTCTAAATGAAAAATCAAAAGATTGGATCAAACACTTGCATTTATCCGATTGAGATGATTTTTTGCACATTCCCTTGAAATTTTGTTAAAAATAATTACTAGCCTGGAGCATTTGTATGAGACCCCCAAGTGGACCATATATATGATAATCTATTTGGTGGTATTATTGCAATTAAAATCGCCTTTGGTAACTTAGTGTTCGAGTTCGGCTCGTTTATTAAATAAACTTATAATTCAAGATCGAGCGCTCTGTTCATTTAAAAAATGAGTCTCTATGAAGGAGTCAAGACTATCCAAATGAAGAGAGCTGAGCTTTAGAACGTCAAGCTCGGCTCATTTATTATACGACTTGAGCCTCGAGATATTCCCAAACAACTTGGTTCGTTTGCCGCGCTACGTAAGAACGTTGTGCATAATCACATTGCGTAAATCAACGTCCGCCAATATTAATTTGTGCAGAGCATGTTTTTCTGCAATTTTTTTTCTATATACCACTCGTATTTAGATAAATAATTGTTTAATTTCTTGCTCAACGTAGCTAAACAGCTATATTTTCATCTTATCTTAATTAACAAGGGAAATGATTTTCACACTTCTTTTTTTTATATTCACATTCTTTTTCTTTTTTTTTTTGTCTTTTAGCTCCTAAAAAACACACGCTTTCAATACTAAAAAAAAAAAAAAAGAAGAAGGAAGAATGGATATCCAAAAGACATACGGATGTGAAAATCGCTCCCGTACAAGAATTTGAAATTGCCAATCTGACTCCTTAAAACAAATGCTGCTTGGGATTCAAGTATTCAAAGCCCGCGGTGGCGCGGTGTACATGTTTGATTTCAGAACATGGACCAACGTGATTCAAACCTTAAACCATGGCCAAGTCAAACACAAACCAAAGCCTATGCCTATGCCTATGCCTATATATAGACATGCAATGCCCTCAACAAATACATATCACATCCTAAAAAATCTCTCATTTTTCATCTCTAATCCCCACTCTGTGTTCCATATTCTTACAAACAAATTAAGGGTCATCTATTTTTTGTTAACAAGATGGTTTTCCTTAGGAGTCTCTTCACCAAGTTATTCATCGTGTTGGTGGTGTTGTTCGCTTCTTCGGCTATTTTACCACTTTCTGAAGCAACGAGACCTCTCAACAGAGAAAATTGGCTAGCTATGGAGTGGAAAGCTCTGGTGATCCAATCCCTGCCGAGTGGAACTGTGCCCTCGTCTGGAAGTAATTCCGGCACTTACATTCCCTGAACAAAATGAAAGCTAATTAACAAGGAGGGATTGAAGCTCTTGATCTTGCAATAGGAACGAAGCTAGCAAGTCTTGTTGTACGCACCCTTGGAAATTGTTTATTTGTAACTCAGTACAAGAATTTGACTGATTTTTTGAATGTTTCACAGCCCTTGTATATTGTGGAAATGACAATCCCAAAATTGTCCTTTTCAATGCACACAAAGTGTACTAGCAAATGAATTTGTAAAATACTTATGATATATAACGCTGTACCAAAATCCATAATATAAAGCTTAATTTCGGCTTTTAATTGTGCATATGAATTTTTGTCTTAAGGTTATGAATATTTTCTGATAGGCAAAAGAAA
>BPLS01023056.1:34787-49159 GCA_019656275.1 Rhododendron kiyosumense
ATATATATATATATATATATTTGACATTTTAACACAAAAAAAAAAACTTCAAAAAACAGTTACCACCCGCTGCATATCCCCCTACTTCACAAACTACACAACTTTTTCTAGGGATGGCCATCTTGGCCGACCCGTCTGTATCCGATCCGTTATCCGTCCCGAACGGATCAGATTTTTCGGAGATTTTTTGGATATCGGGGGTGGATTCGAATTTATTTTTTTAAAAAAATTCAGAGATTGAATCGGATTCGGAGGTAAGTCTGTCTCTGATCCGATCCGCCCCAAATCCGATCTCCATCCCTGATCCACTTTGATCTGTCCCCGAATATCCGAAAATCAATTTTTTTTTAATAAAAAATCTGCCTCCGATCCACCCCGAATACTCTTTTTGATAAAAAAATCTGTTTTTTTTTTTTCTTTCTCAAATTCGGATATTTGAATCTCTGATCGGATCTCCAATATCCGTTTGGGACGGATTCGGAGGTAAGAAAATATATCCGATCGGGGATCGGGGCAGATTCGGAGGTCGGATAGAAGATTCGGATTCGAATTCGGGTATATCAATATCCGCCTCCGATTCGACTCGTTGCTATTCCTACCTTTTTCTAAAACTCCTTCATCACTGATTCACGAAAACAATACCCGGTGTTCGAGTCTCCCTTCCCATTCTCCGTCCACGGCTTGATGGAATACGCAGTGTTCGTTTTTTTCTCGGTAAGAATTAGGGGTGTGCAAAAAAACTGAGACCTGACCAACCCGACCCGAAGGGTCTCGGGCGGCTCTGAATAGGTGCTTCGGTCGGGGTACGGGTTGGGTTTTGTTAAAAAAACGAGTTTCGGTTCGGGCCTCGGGTTCGGGCATTTCTTACCCGGCGGGGGTCGGACCCGACCCAACCCATTCAAAGGCAAACCGGACAACCCGACCAAACCGAACCCGACCCGACCAAAAAAATCGGGCTCGCGGGCAGGTATATACCATTGTTCGGTTCAGTTACGGGTTCCATTTTCTGTACCCAACATGGTCGGGTCGGGTTGCGGGCGATACCCGACCCACCCGACCCGTGCCCACCCCTAGTAAGAATAGTAGTCATTAAATGTTCACTGAATTGCACCTTTAGTCTCTGTTTGCAACTGTTATTGCCTTTTGTTGTGCAAAAATGCTACTTGCACAATCGTTGTGTTGGTTGTGTGTGTAATTCTGACCGTCCAGATGTATTTGGACGGTCTAGATTTTAAAAAAACTCTTCCAAGGATAAGTGTAACTTTTATGGGGAAGTGTTTGAGTGAATCCTGACCATTCATTACAGTAATGAATGGTTAGAGATTGGTTGTGTATTGTGTTTCACACAACCGTTGTGTGTGTAGCACTTTTGGTCAAAATGACTCTCAACACAACAATCGCAATCTCCAAAGAAAACAGATAATCTCAGACTCTATTTTTCAGGTACGCATTCCTCAAAAAACCTAGCCCTAGATTCTGGTTACGGCCATGATCATGATTTTTTGAAATTCTGGTTACGGCAACGATGATTGTTACTCCTTGTTAGCATAGTGCTTGAATCATGAACTTTCAGTTAGGGCTTCTCAACTATAATTCTGCAATTCAGCCCTGGGCCCGAAAGGTTCGAGGAATGTCGGATTAAGTATAACTGTGATGGTCAGTGACGGAAAATGGACACTGCACCTTGTTCCCTTTTGTGGAGGAAGGGGGGGGGGACAGCAGCGTGCGGCTGTCCCCCATTTTGGGGCCCACCCCGGTCTCGCTCCGATGATCAGAATTGTGCACTTTGTAGAGCTCGTCGAGTTGAACAACTATGAAAAAAATCAACTTAATTAGATATCATTAAGTGCCTGATCGGAACCTTTTTATTTTGAAAAGAATGGATCCGAAACACTAGATCAAATCCACTGTAACCCATGGACTGAGAGTTATATGGGCTCCGATCAGGCACTTAATGATATCCAATTGAGCTGATTTTTGTTTATTTGTTATACTCGACGAGCTCTACAAAATGAACGATTCTGATCATTGGAGCGAGACCGGGGTGGGTCCCAAAATCGGGACAGCAGTACGCTGACAGCAGCCCCCCTGCGTCCTTGTTTTGTTGTCAAGTTTCGAGACAAAAAAAAAAAGTTGTATACGTTTGCGCATTTTTTTTCATCTTTAGTAAAAAAAATTTAATAGAGGTATGCTATATACTTCCAAAAAGTAAAAAATAAATAAAAAATCACTAAGGACCAAAAACATGAATGATGAAGCAGTCAAAAATTTTGGAGATAAGTTTTTTGAGAGGAGAAAAGAGCGAAGGAGGAGTTTTCATTTGATCAAATTTGAGGTTATTTGACCCTGAGGCCCAATCAGATGACGACTTGAGTTTGTTCAAATTGTTAGTATATAGGATGTGATAAAGGCAACCAAAAAAATAAATCATACTCCTATAAAACTATGTTGGTCTTGTGCGAGGAAGAAGATAATCAATTTCAATTTTACTGAATGACAATGGAGATGGACATTGTAGTTATTTCTAGATCAGGAAGTCTTATTTTGCTTATGATCAAGAGAAAATCATGGAATTTTTGAGGTCTTTGTTTAACTGCTTACTTGTTTATGGATTATAATCCAACGGCTTTCTCCTCTATGTCACGATGCTATTACAAAATTTGATGTTTATAGTGCAGCCATATTTCGTCTTTGAAATATCATGGATGACCAAGTTATGCTGCCATTAAAAGTTGGGGAAGTAGCTGAGTCAAGATGTTTCCAAACCGGGTTCCGTGGTGCATGGTTTCGATGCAAGGTATCATTGAATTCTGAAGCAACTTCTCTCATCAGTTATTGAAACAACAATGTCATTTCCTATTTTCCTGCTAGATATACAAAACACTAGACCTGCTGCCGTAGATTCTTATTCCATCATTAGTTGCTAAAGTTAGTAATTGGAAAGAAACTAAACTTTTAGTTTGGAAGTCTTCATGATTTAGGACCTAACATCTAAAACACATGTTCAGTTTAACCTAATATTACAAGTTGATTTAGTAGGATTCAATGAAGTGATTTTGTTTTCATTGGAGAGAAACATTGGACATTATGCTTGAAATTTTATAATTCTCTTCTTTTCTCTACTTAATCAGAGTATAATAGACTGATCTCCTGTCTTCTATTTGGGATTGGAGGAACTTCATTCTTTCTTGTGTGAGAGTTGATTTTCGAGAGTAATAGAATTACATGCATTTACACCATCTTGTACATTCCATCAGATAAAAGAGATTTGCTGGAGAAAAGGGCACATAGAGTATGCCTTGGAATACTTTGATTTTCCAGATGAAAGTAACGGATTTCGAAGCTTAAGTAGCTGCCTATTAATTGTTGAGCTATTTTTTCTTTGCTAATTTATGCTGTAAGTTTAGCCATTGGACTTTGTACTATTGTCTTTTCTACCTCTGCCATTAGTACCCTCAATTGTTTAATAAACTGTGTTGCACGTGATTTGCTGAGATATTTTCTCTTATCGTATGCATGCTATAGTATGGTCTTTAAAATTGTGACCTCCTCTGATATTCCAAGATCTAAAAGTGACAAATAAATGATTGTTTGTTCCAACAAATATATAGGTTGCATTCATGTTACAAATATCAAGTGCAAGGGATAAATTGCAAAAAGTGGTTAGTTGTACATTCATCCGTTAATACATTAACGTTCCTGTTATGTCTCAATACATTATACTTGTGAAACTGTAATATTTTATTTGAATGCTATGATGTGTCTTAATTGGAAAAGTTGGCAATTAATTTCAAATTATGTGTGATCTTGGGTGCAAGGGGTAAGTAATATGTTAATGACTGTTGTGTTTGTGATTCACATCTCGGAGACATTTGAGGAAAAAACCCAAACCTTGGGTTATTTGATTGCCTTTCTTCTTGTAGACTGATGAAGTTCATTATGAATGCCTTCTGAATCAATCCCTTCATTAAGCATCACCCAAGTTGCAGTCCACCCTTTAAAGTACGACGCCAGACTGCTTTGGTGGGAAATATGATAGTAACTAGTGGTTAGGCTATTGTGAATGAGCCTAGAGAAAAAGAGTGAAAATACAGAATTGTGGTTGCCTTCTTTGTTTTAGGATGAGATTACCTAACCATTTGTTTAATCACAATCACAAAAGAAACATTTTTGGACTCCTAGATTTTCCTGTAAACTTACTTAACCATTGGGGATGTTGTGGACTCTGTTGAGAGAGATAAATATAGGAGAAATTATTCCACCATGAACCTGGTGGTCCCTTTCAACGGTCATCTTGTTTGATGGAGGGGAATGCTAACAAGCCTTCTTTTTCTCAAAGTCCAAAGATAATATATCTAAAAATTAGATTTCTCTAGCACCCCAGACATATTATCATACAAGAGCACACCTTAGCCATCTTTTTCAATTGAAATGCTATATAATCGTACCAGGTTTAACATTGTGAATACCTTCTCCACACTTGGTGTTAAAGCGCTTTTGCCCCTATAACTATCTTTACAAGGTCATAAACATGCACTCATTGCCCCTTTCCTTGAAATCAAAACATTCGCAATTATGGTTTTTATAGATGCTTTACCTTTTCTATTGCCTTTGTGAGTTGTTCTTTTGTTGTCCCTTTCAAGTAAGTATACATCCTTGGACAATCATTCTGAACCCATGACATTTAGTTTGTAAATCTCTTGGGAGTTTTTTTATCTCCTTCTCCCTACTCTAACCTTGTTTTGACTTTTGGCACTTGAGTTTTCCAGAGGGAATATTACTTGCATACTTGGTGAATCAAACCCTAATTTTTGCTTAAGCTTGAATGCCAATTATACCATGTTGGATTCCTTGACATGGCTACTTGTATTCTTCTTCTCATTTTCCACCTTGCTTCACCTGTTGTTCATTTCAGAAAGATATAATGATTCACATGACTATTTGTGATAGTATAAGTCGTGTGGCCATTAGGGTCATATGTTATATGTACTTAGTGTGCAGAATAACTGTTTTACCTTTTTAAAAATATATTGGATTTACAAGTTAGTTACCGTTAAGTTTCATGGTAGTGTTCCAATGGGAACTGTGACAACTGAATAGAAGCATTAATGACTATGTTCCCTGCATCAGACTAGTGAGCACGTTGGATTGAATTTACAGGGGCATTTTTATTTTTATTTTGAATGGCTACAGTGGAATTCATTCTTATGCATTGTTTTTTCCTCTTGTTTGTATATATTCCGTACTTCGTAGTATCAATATATAGAGAATATTTTATGAAGAGACAATGAATGTAACTAAAGTTAAAGCCTGAATAGGCTACCCGCTACCCTGGGGTTTATATGTTTACAGTTTACCGTTTACTATTCAGGTGTGATGAGCCCTCTTAGATTTTGACATCGAATGCTAGACGAGTTCTTGTAGTTGATATTTGCTCTTCTCTTCCATATTAATGAAAGTGCATCTTTCAGTAGTTGAATTTGCATTTCTGCAGAAGTCGGGTTTACCAGAATATACCAGGTGCCCCCTGCGATTAAGATGTCAAAGGAGAAGAAAAGGCAGTTGATGGTGCGTCCGCAGTATCCTCCTATATGCCACGAGAGTCAATTGCCTTGTGCAGAAGCAATTTCCGAAGAGACAGTTGTGATCAATGGTGTGTGGAAAGTGGGGGATTTGGTAGATTGGTGGAATGCTGATGCTCAATGGTCTGGAAGAGTGGCTCAGATATTAAGCAATGACAGGGTTCAAGTAATACCCGTTTGCACTTTTCAAAATTTCAAGTTTGACCTCACTCTTTTATTAGTGGACTCTTAAGACATGTGGATGGGGTGATTAAAGATGCATAAAAATTCTATGATGTTCAAGAAAATTTGCTCTTGTGTCTAGGAGCTATGGTAAATGTTTATGTGTTCCTTTCAACAAGTAATGATTTTCAGCACTGAGAAGAAGCATCTTACTTGGAAAAGGGATATCAAGATAGGTAGATATGGCAAATGAAGGTGCTGTAATAGACTAGCTCTTAGTCATTGGGCCTTTCTCAGTGTGTCAGCCTTCTGAGGTGACACTTAGAGTAGTAGAATTTGTCCACGCTTATTCTTCCTCTATGGCAGAACTCTGCTGGCCTAGGCCAGCGAACATGGTGTCTTGCCTCAAACCATGAACCACATTCAAGAGGCAATCTCTAAGAAATTTCCTAGGGTTGCTAGGTTCTATTTCCCTCAATCAATTGAACTCCATCATATTGCACCCATCTGTACTCATGCCAATACACTAATGAGTATCGGAACATCCTTGGCAGTCTAAGTGGATTTTGCAGTCGAGTATACTTTTCTTGCACTAAAAATTTGTCTCTTGCAAGACATTTGGATCCTTTAGTATCAATTTACGTTGACATATGCACTGGTGGAGGATTGAAGTTGGTACAAGAAACTATGTATTGGTTTTCCTCCATTGAACATTTTGTAGCGATGTGATTGCATAATGCTTTTCTCAAATAAGATTCAAGTTAATAGCACTAAATATTTAAGAAATCGTTTATTTATTATGGTAATCGTATTCACATGTTCTTGCAACCTTGTTTCTATAGATTGAGCTGCCACCACCTCCTATTGGTGAAGGTTTATGTTACGAAGTTTCCTGCAATGATCTTCGCCCATCCTTAGACTGGTCTCCGGACTATGGTTGGAGTGTTCCTTCTTATAAGGTGCCTCCCATTTACTCGTCTACTTGGATGTTTCTAGCTGTTTTATTGGTTTTTCCCCTCATCTGCTTATGTTTGACTTGTACAGGAAGGAGAAGACATCATATGTGCTCGAATTATCAAGCCAGAGAACCAAGGTAAGAACAGCAGCAGCTTAAAGTTTGAGGATATTCATGGTAATGTTTGATAGAGATTTTGTTTCTAGATAGAATGAATGAATGTTGTACACATTTCAGCAAATTTTGTCATTATTGCTTGTTTTTTCAATTACATAAGTTCTAGGTATACCATGTGACAAGCATATTATGACACATTCTGTTCTAGCAAAATTCAATATGGATTGGAAGGAACCAAAGTTATTGATACTATTTAGTTCCTTTAATTGTCTAAATTGCATTTGGCATCTACTTACATTTTTTAGGTGTATGCTTTCATTTCTTGTATTAACAGTTGAGGGGCATAGATGACAGCCTTGATAACTTTCCCTGGAAGCACTTCCTTGTTCTATGGAAATGTGATTATTGCTGAGAGCTAATGCATTGTCTTGAAAAATGTGATGGTCTGACCAAAGGAGACTTAGACATTCTTCTCTTCTGACTTGGAGCTTGAAGTCATGGTGTCGTGGGTGTCTAAATGCAAATTGGATTTCTTCTACCAGTTAAAAAATATATGCCATGATAGTAGGATTCTTCCTTCAGATTGATTTTCCTGATAAGATGCCGACTATGGAAAAATCCATTGGGATTACTGATATGAAAGTTCTACTACCTGTCGAGATCATCATTGGCCTGTGGGTGGAGTTATTTATTCTGCATAAGACCAAGCTAAATGTACTTTAACTTTTAGAGTTCACATTTCTTCTATTGTCTTTGCGTATCCGATTCTGTGTAGTTAACCTGACTATCATCATCACTTGTTTAGCTTGGCCCTTGTGCATCAGTAATTTTTTTGCAAGACAATATGGAAGGAAACACATTGGTAGTGATTCTAGTGAACTACAATAATTGGTTATGCCCATGTCTTTTACTTTGTTGGTTATTGCCTTTACATTTAACACTAGTTGCTTAAATTTTTTTGTCTTTGTAGCTGCCACAGGCCTTCCAAAGTTGGAGATCGATGCAATGGATGAAGGAATAAAAGATGTTCAGGCAACCTGTGTATCATCTTCTGATGCTTCTTTTTCCTCTCAGATTTCATCCAACTCATTACCTCAAACATATTCCAAGGGTGCAAGAGAAAGGCCAGAGGAAAATACAGGTTTGCGAATTGGGGATAGCACCATTGGCAAAACGAGTTCATCAGCGAGCGTCTCTACTTCATACATTAGAGATACTTCAACTGAAATTGCAGCGCTTCCTGCCGAGGAAGACCAGTCCTAATGCAGTGGGCCCTTGATGAAGATGAGAACTAGTGACAATATTTCTTTGAATGCTGTGTACTCGGACACATTAGAAGCTTCAATTATTGATTTGGAAGAACTCGTTAACAAGGTGAAATGGCTCAAAGGCATCTTAGAATTAGGAGCCCCTTTGTCTAATGCTGGGAGGCCTCCATGGAAGTTTATGGAGCACATCACAGCATCCACACCAAAATGAGTGCTTCAAAAAGTGTAAGCTTTTTATATGCCCTTAATATACATACTACTACACTTAATGCAGTCTTATACACATCTTACATACGTTGGCTAACAATGTCAGGGTAACACATTTTTGTTTTCAAGATTTGAATATTGGGTTAACAAGGGAATTAATCTCGTTTTTTTGTTCTATGTCCTCGCATTGAAATTCCCTTTTTGTTTTGTCACATGCATTCACACTGCCTTACCCTGTTTTTGTCAATTCATTCAAGTCTGTCGACTTTTGGTCTTGATGCTGTAGGATTAATATTTCTTATTGCGCATCTGGGTATTATGTCTTGAATCCGCGAGTATTTTTCCTCACATGTGGTCATGCTTTATTGCATGTGCGTGCATCCCATTCATAACATAGCCTGCATTTGTGTATTGATTGGGAAAAGATTTGTAGGATTAAGACATTTAAAGAAAGTCTTTTCTATTTAACAATTTACTCTGTCATCGATACTTTTCAAGATCAATTGATCTATTACAGAATTTATCATTTTCCAGTTCACTATGATTGATTTACCTTTTCATATTCAAATTTGATCATATCTTCTTCTTTCTTTTTTTTTTTTTTTGCTCGGCAATATTTGATCATATCTTACCGAGACATACCCAAATTTATTACATTTTCATACATTTAACTCGTGCATTTTCATTGTGAATCAACGAACATGATAATATTTGATTATGAATAAAGTTAAACCTTGATCAATTGTGTAATGTAGGAAATTGATCATACTCAAATAGAAATACCCCATTGTTTTTAAGTCGGTTAGGCTTGAAACTACAGAGCATGGGGCTCCCCTGCAATGGACCTGAGCTAAATAATGTATTTGTTCACAAACATAGCCCAACATAGCCCAGTGAAGAAAATAAGAAGGAATCAGTGGGTTCAGGTTACATAGCCCAATCATATTGGAAATTTTTTATTTTTTATTTTTGTTGGAAAAATTATTGGTAAGATTAAAGAGGGAAAAACTTTGAAGTAAACATGTC
The DNA here is from genome assembly GCA_019656275.1 of Rhododendron kiyosumense. Classification (NCBI taxonomy): domain Eukaryota; kingdom Viridiplantae; phylum Streptophyta; class Magnoliopsida; order Ericales; family Ericaceae; genus Rhododendron; species Rhododendron kiyosumense. Next base: position 44,105 of record BPLS01023056.1, read on the forward strand.
ACATGTTGAGATTCCACCAAAGTTTATGAAGCTAAATAGTTGATTCTTCAAGTTAAGATAGGAAATTTTACCGAGCTTAAATAGTGTGTCCAAATTTGATTAGTGTATACGATAAGTATTTCAACCCTAAAGAACTTTTAAGGATCTAAACACAAATTGCTTTTAAGTAGCTTGAAAATTTTAGAACATCTCCATTGATTCACGAAACATAGTGTCATTGTCATTATCAATTTTTTACAAGACCAAAAGTGGTAGCGGTAGAGTAAAACCATTTTTTTGGTAGGGTGAAACTTTCGCAAATCTTTTGAAAAATTAAATTGTTTTGCCAAATTTAAAGAGCATAAGTTTGGCTTTGCCAAAGTTTATTCTGCCTTTTTATTTAGGAACTTCAGTGCAAGTAATCTCATGATGAAAAACTTAGTTTCAAGGCCAAATGACTCCACTCCTCACCATTCCAGCCTATGTTACAGTGATTATGATGATTTAACCGATTTCGAAGGTAACTTTCTTAGATCATTTCGTGAAATACAACTCATTCAACCACTTACGCCTGCAACGATTTTCCAAAAAAGAAGGGGTGAATTTTTTTTTTTTCCACTCCCATTCCTGCGCCAAACAAAACATAGTTTAGATCCGAGCAGAGCCATTGTTGTATTTTCATTTTGATATTGGCATTGCAAAAACTAGAGAAGGAAAAAAAAAAACTTTTAATTTACGAAAAACTTTTTACTACAAGTGCTGCTCTTAAAAGCCCTGTTGAGAGTCAAGAAACAAAGTTCAAAGGCACCAATCAAAAACTACAACGTAACTCAGAGTACAATCTGTCACTCTCACAGAAACACATGATCACAATTTCACAAAACCAATATCTCCTTTTTGTTAGTCTCCATAATTTCCAACCAATCCCAATTCACTTCACAAAAAACAGAGAGAGAGAGAGAGAGAGAGAGAGAGAGCACAGACAAGACAGCAAAACAAAAAACTAGCAAATGGGGTTGGGATGCGAAACAGAAGAAGCCCATATATAACATGCCTTTCTGCCCTGTCTCTTTATTCATGGATAAACAGAGTAAACCCATTCTCTGGAAATATCAAAGTCTGGAAGCTTATTTTGTTTCTTTTTCTTTCTATCATCAAGTGTAAAAGAGACGGCAATGGGCTAATACACTGCGGGCAAACCCTGCAGTTTCGACCGGATAAGCTTGTAAATCCACTGCTATATCTGGACTCGGATCGTTTCACCCAATTGGCCACTAGTCTTTCACCAAATCTCCAGCTAAATTTGACAGGATCTTTTGTCTGTTTGGAGTCCCTCAAGTAACCATCCCCCCCTTTTTTTTCCCGGGAAAATTTTTAAGGGAAAATATATTCTGGGCTCACTTAGATTTTCCTTCTCGTTTATGTCGACGTGCCTGTTTCGTACTGGCATTTTTGTATAGGGAGTGATTTTCGCATATAGGGAGTGATTTTCGCACCCCCGAAATTGTTAGTCGCAGTGCCAAAATCAACTCATATTGATTTTTGCACTCCCAATTATGTAATAATTTGTGGAGTGCTAAAACCACTTCTTATTTTGTATCAGATTGTTTTGATTAGAAATAGGTTGTCAGCATCTTACTGACATACAAAGAAGGACAAAAATTGAAAAAAATCAAAAGACAATTCAAATTTTCCAGGGAAACAATTAATCAATTTGTAGTGATCTGCATAGTGTATTCCAAGACCTTGGTGCTAAAACCAATGTGCTTACCAGAGGTGTCACTGAACCTACAAAGAGAATAATAGTTCTAATGGAGTATTTTCAAGCAAATGTACTAATTAGTACTCCATCTATTCCTAAATGAGAGTCTATGTTACTATTTCGGATACTTCAAAAAATTGTTTATATATTTCAATTTATAATGCTAAAAATATTCAATATAGATCTTGTTTGATAGATTAAAAAATGACGGCTAAGTACGTATTTTGATAATTAATATCTGTCCAGGACATTTTCAGCATTAACAAATGTTCTTAGCATGTCCTTAGCGGGTATTAATTATCAAAATACGTCCTGGGCCGTCATTTTCCCTTGATGGATCTCAATTAGTTTCATTAGACAAAATTTTTAAAATCATAAAAAATATTATGAATTGAAAGATATAAAGAAGATAAAAACAATAGGAAAAACTGAAAGTGGGCTCTCATTTAATAACGGAGGAACTAGGTGTTTAGGAGATATGATAAAAGTAATTCTCTCCTTCTACATATATTAGGTGTCGTTCCGGATACGCAGTAAAAAGAACTTTAGAAAAATGAAGATTTTTCAAACTCACATATTATGAAAATGAAAAATAATTTTTCGATTTTTTTGCATTTTTAAAAGATCTTAATGAGATCTATCAAACAAGATCCATATTGATAGAAAAATTATTTGCATAAACACATGATTTTTGAACTTGAAAAACCTTCTTTTTCCTAAAGCTCTTTTTACTGCGCATCCGGAATGACACCTAGATAGTTATCGAACTTAATCCCTAGGCGTAGCGATCTGAAGACAAATTGAATACCCGTGGAGTTTTGAACGCGGGACCTTTTGATGAGAAGTCTCAAGCCATTGTCACTGAGCTATTCTAATTTAATAAGGGCAAGTGATTTTGGTTAGAATGGTTAGAATAAGTGTTTTTCCGGTAAATTTCACAATGACAAACCCTAAGAGGTATGCTCTCTTCTCCTTGATTAAGTTATGTGTTTCCCTTCCTCGGGCAAGCACTAACTTGATCGTCGGAGTTCCTTCTAGCCGCCTTAGACCAACGATGCACAAACTGGTTGCTTCTGTTGTAGTGACCAGGGGGAAGAAGAGGCTACCTCAACCTATCTAAGCTCAAAGAGATCCAAAGAAGTGGAGATCCGACCTGAAGAGCAAATGCCATCCCATAATTGATGAACCCGACGTGAACAAGTAATTTGTTCTACAAGAAGAAGAAACGTTCTAATTTTAAACTTGTACCACCAATAACATCTACTAAATATGATTTGTTCAAACGTTTAGCAATGTCCAATCAAACTGGAGTCGGGCGATCAAAAAAATGTTGGGATTTTTAGTCCCCCACCTCAACGGAATCATTCTTCAAAATTACACAAGCATAGCAAAAAATTAAAAAAAAACATAGAATTTAATGTAATTCGGTCTCAATACATACTCCATTGACAAAGGAGAATTCCTGCATTGATTGACTACAATGATAGAGAAAAGTAAACATCCCTAAGTCCATGCTCAATAATATTTGAGTACTCTAATTACATGAAATTTGTTGTTTTGTTTGGCATCTTGCCGTCCTTTTTTGGTGGTCTTAGGTGGCTTATGTCAGCAGTGTGCCCTTGTTCCGTTTAATATTTGTAATTGTTTACAAAGATTAATAAAACCTTTTTGTTGAGAAAAAAAAAGCGCTCTCGGTATCTTGGATTCTACTCCATCAATCACATATATAAACACAAACCAGAGAAATAGAGGGAGAGAGAGAAAGCCAATACACAAATATATTCAAGGCAACTGCCTAGCTACTTCTCAGTAGCGGCACCAGTTCGATCGGGGGGAAGTCACAACCGTCCGAACAGGATTAATCCAGCAACCACAGAATTTCTGTCCCATGTCGTGGCCGTCCGGACAGCCCTCAAGGGCCTCAACCCCGTCCGGACAGGAAATACTGCAAGCTCTCAGAATAGACTAGTTCAGTATGAGCTCGTCAATCTAAATAGCATTGCTCAAATTTTATTTCAAAACACAACCCTCCCCGCCTCCCCCAAAAAAAAAAAAAGATTTTCAAGGCTAGGATCCAGAGTCGCTTTCCAACCCAATCCGATTTATTAAAGCCCAATTTGTTAGCTAGGCTACTACGATTGGGGTACTTAGCTCCATACCATGACCCTTTTATACAAGAAGAGAAGACTAGTAATATATAGATAGGAATGTTTGTTCCCTTTTTTTATAAACCATTTGCCTTTACAGTCATTGAGCCAAAAAGATGGTGCATTTCTTACTGTAGTCGATGCTAATGAGAAACTAGCAATTTAGGCACAGACAGACGTGTGTGCAAGTATGTTGAAATTAATTGAAACGTGGGATGAGGGAGTGGGATAGTTGAGCGTGAGTGATTTGACCACTTTGTCTAACAATTAATCGATATGTGTTATATATACTTAAAGTACATAATTATAAATTTTGTCTTCTATAAAGGACAATGATAAAAAATTACTTTTGTGACAGGGTTTCAAAAAGGAGAGACACAAAATTGGTGCTCTCTTTTTGTATATTTGAATAGATATACCACTATTCGAAAGCATTCTAATACATAATAATTTAATATTGTTACTGGTCAAGATCACACTGGTATTAGTATATAAGCATTTTTCTCTATATCTATCTCATAATATATATGAGTAACCCCAGTAGCTTCTCGCTCCTTGACATAACATTATAAATTATCATTTCAAAACTTTGGAAAACATAAGAGTGCAAAAATAAATACTACTTTCTCCCTTCCATATTGAGGTATCACTTTCACTTTTTCTATAATTATTTTTATCTTGTTTATATCTTTTAATTTATAATATTTTTTATGATTTTAAGATTTATGTATAGTAAAACTAATTGAAATCTATCAAACAATATCCTATCCATATTGGATATTTTTAGCACTATAAATTGAAAAATATAATGTTTTTTCTTAAAATGTTCGGAATAGTAACATGGACAATCAATATTGAACAAAGCGTATTTCCTTAGTGTACTCTATCGCATCAAAGTAAATTAATGTGGATTGCTATTTTTTTTTCCCTTCAATTTATCGTATTTTTTTTCTTATTAATGAAGCATCGCAATTATACATAACACAGAAACTTGTATGAACCACACAGATATACGAAGTTATGTAATGATAAATTTGTGACTGAATTTTGTATTGGTAAATAAAAGAAACCATTAAACCAAAGATTGAAAGATGAAATTAATCATTTACAAATTACTTAAACTTAAAGGTTTATACATGACTTAAGAGATTGACAAAACAAACTTAA
>BPLS01023059.1:0-13454 GCA_019656275.1 Rhododendron kiyosumense
AGAGAGAGAGAGAGAGAGAGAGAGAGAGAGAGAGAGAGAGAGAGAGAAGTACAGAACGGGTACAGGCCTGTAAAGTCTATCACATTTGCAATCCGTAATACATGTTTATTCTAGAATATACAACATTCATAGTGTGGATTAGAGCTAATTTGTGAACAGGAAAAAATCGCTGTAATCTAGTTCACATCAAACATCAAGATGTTGACCATTTCAAAAATTCAGCCTGAACAAATTGCAGTCCACGTTCACCAGTCTAGACCCAACTCTCTTGAAAGGAAAAGTTTGTCAATGTATGCGACCACAGGAGCCAATGCAGCTATGTAATTTTGCATCTGAATCCTTGCCGAGGTCTCTGGAATCGATGAAAATGGAAAAAAAAACGAGTAAGAAACAAAATCAGAAGTTAGGAAAGCGAGGAACGATGGTTAATAAACGTTTCTTTAACTCAAGGCTGGTTTTGGATATTGACTTTGAAGAGCTTAAAGAAAATGAAAGGGACAACAATCGTATCAACTTTTTTTCCCATGCTTTTCCCTTCCTTTTCTTTTCCTTCCACAAATCAACCATCCAAATACTGCCTCAGAAATATCAATTCAGTTTTTGTTCTCCTGCTTGGAAAACAACATGAAAGCCAAATTAAAATACCAGACTCTGTTCAAAAAAATAAAAAAAGGTACCAGACATCAGGATAATATCAATGTAACCGCAGGGAACCTACGAGGTCATCATTAAATGAAGACCCAATGGTATTTGGCATCAGGCTGCATAAAGCAGAATTGGGTTAACTGAACAATAACAAACTAAAAAAAAACTCCACTGACAGCTAGAAAAAACTTCTAATTTTTGGAAGTACCAACCCCAATTTAAACCTAAATTAGATCCCTTACTGGCAACCCGAAAAGAGACAACGTTAAGCCTAACTTAACCCACTCAAAAGGCAGGATCACGTCCAACTGTATTCAGTTCAGACTTGCAGTACCCCTGGATGAAGGCAAAAGTTACACCACACCCCAGTTGAGATACACGTCCATTGTCGGACACTACTAAGGCAGAATTTGGATCATGTATTTTGAGAGAATGAGAGAGAGAAGAAGAAGAATGGTAATGTAATGTTGTGTTGGAAGAAATTCCTCTAATTCCCTCTCGCCAACTAATTCAGCACATTTTTCATAAATTTTTGAACACACGTTCTTAGTTTCATAAGCCAGGATTTCTTATCGTTTGTCTTTCCCCTGGTAAATCTCTCCACAAATCCGTGATCCAAACACAGCCCAAGTGTTTTTTCATACAGAATGAATTCCAGAGAACTTGTTGAGATATTTCAGTAGAGGGAACAAAGAGGTCAATTGGCCGTCAACTCACCATCTTCATTGAGCTTCTTCAATAGCTGAGCTTTGGTAGGAAGGGCATACATCCCTGCAGCAACAGCCTTCCTAATAGCCCATCCATGATATGGAGCAAATACCTGTGCATAGGCAGTTGAAGCTGGATTCTTTAACGAATTTCCCCTGCCAGAAGAAGAGTGAAGTGTTTTATAAATGATCCACTTCAACTATCAAATATAAACATTGGATTCTTGCAACATCCTGCAGGAATCAGGATCATTATGAATGTAGAGTCGTAGACTAAGTTATAGTTCTGGAGTATCAGAAAGGAGCATTAGTTAGTTGTGCTCTGGTGGATTATTTCAAAAACTACCAATCTATAAGTTGGAGATCTATTCAGGTGATTAACTTTCTAAGGCTAATGCATATATTCTTCAATTTTGTTCTGTGTTCTGTCTCATTAAGGCACACATTATAATGCTATGCAAATGGAGCAGATGACGGCAAAAACAATATCGTGAAAGAAAACCAACGCTAGGTACAAAGTATACGCAAGAGTTCTATTGACACAACCTGCTCAACATGTTATAATTTTATGCAAAACACAAAGGCTTTCAACCAAGTGTCAGTCTCAGGAGAATCGAAAGTGAAAAACCAGAAAGGAGTGAAAAACCAGAAAGGATGGCTTGTCCGTCACCACTAATCTATAATGCACGGATACGGATACAGACACAGACATGGACACGAGTCTGATTCTACAAAAATAGGGATACGGATATGGCGGGGGACACACCACGTGTATATTTACTTATAATATATATATTCTCAATTTTTTCCAAGTTTAAATTGTAAAATGTGGACAAAACGAAACATCCATAGTTCCAATACCATTCAAACAAAATGAGACATCCATAAGTTCAATACAACCCAATTGAAAGCAAAACATCCATAGTTTCATAATAATAAGCCAAAGAAATAAACTAAGCAACTAATCTCCAACTAATCTCCAAATTTCAATTAGACCCAACTTCCATCAGTTCTTCATCGCCATCTCCATCTTCCATCAATTTCAATTACACTGCTGTGCTGTTCAAAAAAACCCAGTATACTACAAATATATACGCATACCAGTATACCATATCTACACCGAAAGAGAGAGAGTGAGAGACAAGACAACATACATCAAATACACACACACATACATATACAGACTAAGAGGGAGAGAGAGAGAGTGAGAGATAAGACAACATACATCAAATACACACACACACATACATTTACAGACTGAGAGGGAGAGAGAGAGAGCGAGCTTGCAAGAGTGATAGAGGAGCTGCTGTCCCGTCTCTAAGAGAGGAGAGAGACGAGAAAGAGGGCTGTCGATCGTGAGAGAGGAGAGAGGGTTGTCGTTAGAGAGAGAAGAGGAGCTGCCAATTTAGGGTTTTGAAAAAATAACATACTTTAGTAATAACATATTTACCCCCCAAAAAATTTACATATGCACCCCTGCTGTGTCCCCATTGGTGTCCCAGCCATGTCTCGCCTGTGTCACCCCGTGTCCCACTCCAAATATTAAATTAAATTATTAGACACGCCACGTGGTGTGTCGGACATGTTTCTAGCCATGTCCCCACTCCCCTGCATGGCCCCGTGTTCGGCCACGCCGATACAGCAACCTCTAGGAGTGTCGGTGTCCCATAGGTTTTTGGTTTCAATGTAGCTCAAGAAACTTGTACTTGGGACTAAAGTGGATCACCAATTTCCTGATTGGCATGGACTCAAGCATCAAGTTCAAAGGATTCTGGGTATAGTGATGAGATGATCCGTCTTCTTCTCATTCACTTCCTCATACTTATTTGGAAGTGAATTCAACTTTTAGGGAGATGCCCGAATAAGGGTACAGGGATAGATTTCACTCTTAGAAAACTTAGGGATAAAGACCCTAGTGCGATTTTTTAGCCCTTCAAACCTGAAAGCAGACATTATGTATCAATCTTTTCACCCTCGAATAGTAGAAATCATCTTTTGATAAGCCATGTAAGAAATTCCCCGGCATCGTTAAATAACACCCTCCTAAGCTAGGATATGTGCCTTGTGACCTATCCGCTCATTGCCAATTCACATCATGACTGGGATGTTAGAGGCTTTTGGAGAAGATTCTCAACGTTGTAGTAATTGTTTCTCACATTATTTGAGTCATAAGGTAACGGTCTTTATGTCATCCAGAACATGCATTTTCAACCTGTCTTAGTCAAAGTTACAAATGGACTCTTCTAATGTATGTGAAGAAAGGTTTGCAGGATATTCAGCTAGCACTTGTATTGCTAATTCAAAGTTAGTAGAACAGTGCATTAAACTCTTGTATTATGAGGAATTCTTTAAGACAGCTCTACACAAGAAATAACATAAATACATCAGAGGACATGAATATTTCTCCACATCCCTAAGGTCCTTAACATTTGAATTTCTCGAATTATAATACGCGTACTCCACCCCGAAACCCGGACCCTCCACATAACATGCATCTATCTTTTAGTAGCATGAAGGAGGAACGGAGGTGGGAACGGCTGCGGTGGAGTGGAGGCACCTAGAAGCTCCTAGGGTTGGGAGCGCGTAAAGAGCTTATATAGATTATATATAAATAAGTATATTAAGGGCTTGTTCAATTTGGGGATTTTGGATTTGAATTTGTAATGATTAGGGTAGGGAGATAGGGGTAATGATTGGGGAGAGAGATAAAAATGAAAGTAATGGTTGGAGATATGGGTAATGAGTGGATTTTGGAGTAGGGTAATAATTTAGAATCCTGAACCCAAAAACCCAACCAAACAAGCCCTAAGTATCTATAAATACTTAAACATTGAAGGAAAGCGATACTAAGAATTTTCCCACTCATTTCATTTAAGACGCGAAATTGGAATTCTCTTCATTTTCTTTCTTCAATCATTGATAAGAACTCAGAAGTTGCGTTTTATTGAAATTTTTTTACTCCCTCCATTCCATATTGAGAGTCCCACTCTCTCTCTCTCGTCATTTTTCAAATAAAAAAATCAACTACTTCCATGTATAATGTTTTGAATTTTTTCGCATCGTATTAAAGATCTCGATTAGTACTTTAATTCGGTGTAAAAATTTAAAAAATTATACACGAAAGTAGTTGATTTGTTTACTTGAAAAATGGCACAACTTTTCATTGTGGACTCTCAATATGGAACGGAGGGAGTAATGAATAAGAATTTTTAATCATTTTGACCGATTGTTTTTTTACATAAATGATGAGTAGGAAAAAAATTATTGGAAGTTAAGATATTTTCAATTTGTAAAACTTTTTGACTATATGATTTTCCTTTTCTCATTTCCGCAATGGCATAACTCCATTAAAAGTAAGAGAATAAATGCCTTAACGACCCGATAAGCTTCCATCTTAGTTAGGAGCAAGCTCCCATCTTGGGACCGGATCCATTTAGAAGGATCCTACTACTAAGATCTATCTTTGGGCAACCTTGATCCAAGTTCCTTCCGGCTTTTCTTTTGAACAGGTAATAGAAATATAACCTGTCTCTCCCACGGGGAGTGACACAGGGCCATGTTGACACCCAAAGCTTAAAAAAATTGCAGGAAACACAACACGGCAAGGAAAAGTTTTTAAATGTTACTTATCTATGCTTTCTATCTAGGAGAAGCCTATGGTACACATTTAAAAAATAAATAAATGGTTAACAAGAAAATGCATAACTAATACCAAAAAAATGTGTAACTAACCAAAACAATTCTGTAACTATTTTGGGGTGTACCATACACCCCTATCTCCTATCTGTAACTTCAACAAAAAATATATGTAACTAATACCATAATAATGCGTAACTAATGAACCAAAAAATATGCACACCATACACCAAAAACATCGTAACAGGCATAAAAAATATGCGTATCATTCTCCAAAACCATTCGTATCATGTCCTTCCAAGGTACACCCTTTCATAACTCACCAAAAAGACGCATAGCATACAACAAAATTACATGTAACATACGTAAAAATGTACGTAACGTTTCTATGGTACATACATTTTATAGTACTTAAAATAGAGAACAATAATATACTCTATTATATTCCAAAAATGACAAATCTACAAACAAGATCACATACAAATCTAATGTAATCTCATTTTATCGTCATACCCAAGTTATTGTTTTCAAACACGCGATGGTTTTAATCCTCGTTGGACACACCTGTTCCCCAAGTGTCCAATTCTTAAACATTTACATAAGTAATCAGAAGTGTTATCACGAGTGTCCGACATGTCCTAGGGACTTATTGATGAGTGTCGGTGCCAAAGGCGACAGGTAACCTTCTTTGAAGTGACTGTGCTTCTTAGCCAAAAACTAACACGAAATAAGACACAAGTTGAACCAGTACTTGGTCTAAATTCAAATAAGGTCCAAAGCATTCTCCGTAAATTTTTCTTGTTTTGCCTTGTTTTCTTCTTATCACGTGCTTCATCAAGGTTGACTATCAATTGGTTTTCAATTGTGGATTTTATTTGGGTAAACAAATCAGTGCCAACTTACCAAGGCATCGTTTGGCATTTCTTGGTATCGAACAATTCATGGTTTCAACTTTTAACTTTCTATGTGCCTGCTTATCCAAACTTTGCACCCAACTCTCGATCTCCCATGTTTGCATCAATCAAACATTACAAGCATTTATAAGAAGTCCATTTATCAATTTTGATGTCCTCCTCCATCTTACCTTCATAAGGATATTCCAACCAAGATAATCAAAATATCCCCCTTTTGGGATATATGTTAATGAATCTGATTTAGACCAAAACCTAGTACATCTATTTCCAAGCCAGTTTGAAACATCTAAAGGCTATGTAGCATGGATATGGACACAGAGACACAGATACTGATACGGACATGGAATTTCTAGAAAAATGGGGATACAGACACGGCAAGGGACAAGGCAAAAATAAATCGACAAATAAATAAATAACATTTATTTTATACCAATGAAACATAGTTCAATCTATAAGCATGAAGCATCAACATATACAAAAAAGCATTATATATACATCATATTACACTTTTAACACAATATTTGAAGTAATACACATTTACTTCCCAAAAAATTTGAAAAATTGCATATTTAACCCCAACTGTGCCCCTATAAGTGTCCCCGCCGTGTGCCCTATAAGAAGTTCATTAAATTCAATGGGCACGCCACTTGGCGTGTCCCAAACATATTTTTCTGTGTCCCCCGCTTGTTCATATTTTTCCGGCCTCTGTGAAGGTGCTTCATAGTCTAAACTCTAAAGGTAAATCCAAATTCAATCCACTATTAAAAAGGAACAAATCCTAAATCATTACAAATTGAGCCGAAATAATTGAATTCCCAAGTACAACCACAAAATTATAGTGCCTGGATTTGCAATAAGGATAAAGAATGAAAATTAATGTCGACTTATGCCAAACTGTTCAATTCGGTTGTGTTTGGTAGGTAGCAATGCATTTGGAAAGAAAAAAGTTAAACCTAGACTGAGTAGAGGGGGAAAATAGGTTTGAGTCATCCACCCTTACTCATCGACATAATAACTATCCCTCAAAAGCTTGTTAACAATTTACATTACATAAACGCTAATGAATTTTGTCCATACGTAATTAAAAACCAGCAACAATATCTCTCTCTTGAGCCTATAAAAGTTTCCAGCTCAATGTTTTAGACTTTGGCCGATGCAGGACAATCTATGTAGCATGTATATGAACACGGACACGGCGGGTGACACAGACATGGATACATGACAATGTAATTCTTAGAAAATAGAGACACGGACATTGCTTGAAACGGCGAAATAAAATTTAAAAATGTTTTTAATAATGCAAAACTACATTGTAACCCCTAAATATTTAGATTATCACTGATAGGAATGCATTATTGACAGATGGCGTATGCACGTACAACTACACATGTTTTACAATATACTTTTGGCCCAACACTTTTGAAGCATAAATATTCTCCCCCAGTGAAGCTATTAAATTTTACAAACGCACCTTGTCGTGTCTTCATGTGTGTCCCCGGCGTGTCCCCACATAAAAAGTACTCCCTCCGTCCCTTTTTAAGTGTCCTGCTTCGTAACTCCAACTTATTAAAAAGACATAATCATTATATCTTTCACATCAACTTTTTCCTCCACTTTCCCTACTTACCCATCATCATTACACTTTTACTCACTTACTTTTCAAAATAGAATCTACTTTTAGGGACAAAATAGACAATTCACCAACTTTTACCCACGCACATGCCGTGTCTATACATTTTCCCCTGTGTCTCCAGCATGTCACATGTCTCGGAGTGTTCGACACAGATACGGCAATCCCTGGGACTGTCGGTGCTTTAGAGAGGACAATGCAATATCATGCTATTTTATAGTCCCTTGAATCTACTATGCTATGTACTGTGCATTCTGGATTTGTACCACGGTTACGAGAACCTCCTTTCGGGTGTGATGAATCCACTCTATACCAATCAATTTGCAATTCAGAGGAAGAACCTTGTACGAATCTCACTCACATTGGGACCGAACATCGCACCCAACTAGGATGGAATCTTTTGCAGGTATAAATCCAACGGTACAAAGTAAAAGTAAAAACTATCAAGAAAAAATTTGGTAAATTGATTTAAACTAGAGGTGGCAAATGGAATGACTCATGGGTTGAATATGGGCAGGTCAAATATAGGTCAATAGTAGGCGGGTTAAAACGGGTCCGGTCAAATATGGGTCAAGTCATGCTCAAACCCGACCTGACCAGTTTTCCTTCATTTTCTCCCCTTTTCAAATATAAATAATCAAGAGTCTTAAAATGACAAAGATAAAAAAATTTAAAAATAAAATAAAATGCACATTTATCTAATGCTACGCACATACATTATCCCTTCCATCTCTCTCTCTCTAGTTATATATTGCAGTATTGCACATGTATATATCTAATGTTGAAGATTCTCTCTCTCCGCTGTGCACAACTTCGCTTCTCCTCCCACCTCCATTCCTTTTTTCCCTTTTAGCTTCTCACAAGGGGAATGTGATTTGAACATCAATTTTCCTGATACTAATATCTGAAACTTGATTAGTCTGATTGACTTTTAGTTCACCAAAGTTCATAAATCTTTGCCAAACTAAGATATGAAAATTCAGTTTCAATCACCCAATGGAGGGCTTACCTCTTCTGGATCAGAAAGACCTCCCTCCACTAGCAGCCAACATATCCATCCCTGTTGTCCAAATTTGAATCTCCATCGGTGACTGCACCCATTTCCTTTTGGTTGGGCAATATAGTCTTTTGACCTGTTAGGCATCTCTTTCCACAAAGACCGGACAATATCATGTCTCCGGCAGCGATCCACGCCTAGCTCCAGGCGGCCTCCGTAAAAGCCTGGCCGCTTCCTCGGGCCGGTGCGGATTGAGGGGGGAGGCTCGCCCTGCGATCGCTGCCACAGCTGCGGTGGGTCAAGGTAGTTCAAAAGGACTGCGGCGGCGACGGCGGACGGAGAAGAAGATCAGGCGGTGCTCATTGTGCGACGTGGGAGATGAGAGGGAGGTGGGATATTTGGTGGGGAAGGGTGGTGTTGGTGGCAATCAGACGGCGGAAGTGTTGGTTGCTATATGGTAAGAGAAAGTTCCACGTTGACGAGAGAACAGGTGACGGTATTTAGAATGGATGGGTTTTTTAAGTTGGACCCATTTCCAACCCATCTAAACCCATAAAATCAATGGGTTTATTAAGTTGGCTCAATTAGAAACCATATTTGGATATTGGTGGATTTGGGCTGATTATGAATGGATGGGTTTGGGCGGGTCCATGAAGCTGGTCCAAATTTCCACCTCTAATTTGAACTATTGTAGTACCTAGGGTTTATATGATATCAAATTCTATCAAGAAAGAAACATTTTCCAAAGGAATCAATCTTCCAATAATTTTATGTGTTGTTGCTACCCACACCCGCTTCAGCTTTTGCAAATATGATCGTGCACACACATTGTAGAGTACTACTTAAGGTAACTTCATAATTGTTTTCTTTGCTTTTTAAGGTAACTTCATAATTACTTTATTTGCTTTTTGTATGGGATCTCATCTACTTGGTGTACGAGCTCTCATCTACCAGCAAACTTGCCGAGTTTACTTCCAACAGAGCAATCAATTAATTAAAGAGATGTACCAATTAAAAATTTCTCCTTTCCTTTTTCAGCCCTCTCTACACCAACTGAGTTCCATTACCAAGGTTATTGACATTACACAAACTTGCATGTCTAAAACAAAAACAAAAAAGAAAAATTAACGATAGCTAAAACATTAGCCACATAATCTAAGAATTTAGACCTCTAAGCTCCCCTGGAAAAAGAAAATCTGAAATCTTGAACTTTCCTTGGCCCTAAAAAGAGCAAAAATCTGAAGCATCCTCCAATGTCAATAGCAATCTTCCATATGCACCACATGCCAAAGGAATAACCAGCTCTTTGAACTGGTAATATAGACAAAGGGTTGCCATAACTCGCCAACTTACAAAGCAAATCTAGTGCAGAGAATGTAATCAACTACCCAGAACCACATCCGCAAAACCAAAAAGAAATTTACCACAAGATCGTACCCTAATAAAGATTTCTATTTTCTTCTACTTGCATTCACATAAAAGTTACAACCTTCAAAAAAACAAGGGACCGACTCCAGGACAATAAAGGCCTACCCTATCCATGAGGAAAAAGAGTACAAACAAATGACATTAATCATAAAACTAGACCCTTAACTTCCCTGCAAACTGATCTACCATATGGGTTGAGTAACTACATGGAGGATAACACCCAAGCACAATTCTTCACCCTATTGTAATTATTGGTTCGTTCCTAAATAGACCAGGGGATTTAACTAAAAGCCATTACGTAATTGTGGAAACTAACAGAACCGTCACATCCACTGTAACAGCCAGTGTTCTAAAAGTTAGCCTAGAAGGCTGCCTAGACGGCCACCCAATGCCTAGATTTTTGGGTCTAGGCGTTGATTAGGTGTTTTACACATTTGTCAAGAATTACGTGGGATTAGTTGGCTAGGCGGCGACCAGTAGGCGAGTTTCATGATTTTTAAAAAATTTAGGGGTAAATCATCCGTAAATGGGTAATGTAAAAAATATAGGGGTTAAGACTTAAAAGTGTAATTTTAAGAAAAACAAAAGGTACATCATATACCAATACACTTAATTAGTTCGCCTATGTCATTACAAATCAATGATTCAAACCCTAGTCGCTAAATCTGTAAATCTTCTCTCTCTTTCTCTCTCTCTCTCTCTCTATCTCTCTCTCTGATATTTTGTATTTGACTAGTTACTTTTTAGTTGGTACTTTAGTCTGAATCCTTTTTTTTATTTTCATATGTCATTTATTACAACTCTGGGTGAGGTGGGGTCCTGGGGAAATTCATTATTATTATTTTTCAAAATTGAAAAATCCCCTCTCTCTAGGCCCTGATTAGTTCCCAACTAGTCGGGCTAGGTACCTCTCTTCTGCTTGACTAGCACTTAGTGATTTTCACAACATTGGTAGCAGCCCAATGAAACTGAAGAACATGACAGCCACTGCAAGGTTATAATGATCCATATAGAACACAATGCCCATAATGGTGACACAAATATCCAATGACTCTTCAAGTGACGCAGCTGGAAACACCATTGGCTCTTTCTGGGCCCCTCACTTTTAAACCATGTTCACAGACTAGTATTTAAGGTTTGGTATCCCTATATATGGCTTTGGAGCTTCAATAGGCACTTTATGATCCTGGGGTCCTGGCTTGTCAGCCAAAATCTGCATATGCAATGGACTTTGTATTCCAAATGCGATTGACTAACTGAGTGCATGTTCAGCTAACTTGATTTCCAAACTTGGTGGTTAAAATAGCCAAGAGAATTGGTTCTCGGCTTACCTCAATAAACTTTCCCCTCTATTGACTACCTCCTGAAGATGAAAAAACAAGATGGAAACTCATGAAGTACTTAACCTGAAACTGATACTATTCAACCACATTTATTATAACAAAAGACACAGATATCCAATGTTGATGAACAAAATCCACATGCCATTAGCTTCAGGACATCATCTATCTGAATACCACAATGGCTATTTTACTACATTAGCATATATTTCTGATTCTGACTTAAAGTCCTGAAGGTAGATTGAAGTATAGGTCTCTAAAGTATGCACGTAGAACC
Organism: Rhododendron kiyosumense; assembly: GCA_019656275.1. NCBI lineage: Eukaryota > Viridiplantae > Streptophyta > Magnoliopsida > Ericales > Ericaceae > Rhododendron > Rhododendron kiyosumense. The sequence goes on from BPLS01023059.1 coordinate 11,575, forward strand.
TCTTGAAGTTCATTGGATTGTTTGTAAAACTCAGTAACGACAACCACATGGGCAAGTCAATCAACCCAAAAATGTAATTACAAATGAAGTTTCTGTTGATCATCCATCCATTACATTTTTCCTATCAAGCGCCTGTGACCATGGCTAAACATGATTTGAAACCTGTGTAAAGGCGATTAGAGACCTCTTTTTTTTAAACTAGGCTTGCAGAAAATTGAGATCTGGAATCATCAAGCATGTATAAGATGCAAAGCCCAAACACCACACAACAAAATAAGTCCCAAGAGACTTAATGTAAACCTCGCAAGAAGAGAACATCTCGGAACTATGAATGATTTAAGGCAAAAAAAAAAAAAATCCAAATTGTTAGCGTGAACAACCTATTTATATCATTCCTACAACAGTGAACTAAAATAGTTCAGTGGACATACTCTGTAGCTATAATCTGCTCAAACAGTACCCTAACCATATCCAACCCACGCTTAACTCTTAAAAGGTTCCTCGTATGACTCCCGGCTTTCCTCACACAGTTTGCCTCCACATCCCGATCAATCATCAATTGTAATGTCCCTAGCGACTGCGACGCCTCACCAAGATCGTGAACCTGCTCAATGATCCCTCAATCAAACCAAAACACATACATTCGCTCAAGTGACATCAAACATATACCATATCTATAATATATGGCACTGTTTGGAGAGATATTTGATTTCAAATTAATAGAAATTGATATTATTGTTCTATGAGAACAAACAAATAAGTTTGATAACTTAAATCAATGTTTCAACATTGAATTTGGATTTGGACTCTTTGTCTTGAGGGATTTGAAATGACTACTTAACGGGACTGCTTCAAAACCTTTTCCACAAATAAAAATCACCTCTGGGTTTTCCCCAAATCCAGCGAGGATCCAGGAAGACCGGAATTATCAAGTACCACAATTGGTGCATTGATCTTTGCAGCATTAATGGTTTTTGCTGGTTGGGTACATTACCATATAGTTGTTCCAAAATTGGCTTGGTTTGAAGATGTAGAATCTATGTTGGATCATAATTTCGAGGGGCAACTAGGACTTGATTGGATTTCTAGGGCTACGTAAACCAATTCCTAATGTTAATGATGGCAGTAATATATGGATCTCAATAAAATACATCCCTTCCCCATGTAACTATCTCCACCTATATCAGTATTTGATTCGTCTTCCACTCTAGTTTCAGAAGCCAACTGTAACTAAGAGTGAGTTTGGACTAAATTAATTTTTCTTAAAGAAAGTCGGTATTATTTTACTTTCAGTTACCTTTTTTTAGCTTTTTATCACAATTTTTTGGTTAGTTATCCATCTCAAAGAGGAAAATCAGAAAAGTACGGAAATACATGGAAAAGTTGAAAAAAAATTCATAGAATACGACCCTAAAGACAAATGATTAATTCAAAAAATTGAACCGGAATCTAGTAAATATCAAAAGAAAACAACCAAATTGACGGTGAGAAAAACACCCATAAATTTAAGTCAGAGGGTACCTAAGTCTCGTAGTATATGGTTTTGTAAAATTGAAATCAAATCCCTACAATTGAAATCACATGTTGTATAAGTATGCGGTGGGTTACCTTGGCGACGTAATCAATTTCGGCGAATTTGAAAGCGATTCCGAGGCAGCCGAAGAGAGGGGAGACAAGAGAACAAGCGTGAGAGAAGGGAGCTGTCTCCAGTTGGACGACATCTTCTTGATCTAGTGTTTGGGAATTACTATTATTCTTAACAGTGTTTGCTAGCCCTATGAATGCCTCCGATATCTTCCGGAGAGGCTTTTGATCATCTCCGTTAATCGCCATTCTCTCTCTCTCTCTCTCCCTCTCTCTAAGATTCAAAACTGAGAGCA
>BPLS01023061.1:518-16548 GCA_019656275.1 Rhododendron kiyosumense
AGGATTTGAATTTGAACGAATTCTGCTCGGGGGCAAATCCAACAGGGGTACAAAATAAGCCTTTGGACCACTTGAGACCCTATTCGAGAAGGGAGAACTTGATCCATGGCATTTGGGCTCTCGGCCCAATAAAACGTGGCGTACGGTGGTGTCAACCTGGCGTACGCCAGGAATCTTCATGGCCCGGCCCAGATCCAAGCCCAGACCCGGCCCAAACTGGTCCCCATGCTGCATAACTTCCAGGCTACGAATGGGAACCGCCATTCCTCGGTTTTGAAGTCCCAAAGGCTTGAAAAATCTCCCAAACTCTTCCCCAACTTCCATCTCTCCCTCAATCTCCCTCATTCTCCTTCACAAACACTTGTCCACAGTGCTCCATGGCAGAACCGAGCGGCAGCGGCGATGGGAACTGTGGCGGTGGAGAGGAGGCTCGGCCAAGGCACGGGATCGAGGTCCCGGGGCTTCCAATCGACGATCAAAACGTTGGAGGGAGTGAATCGGGCGCCGGTGCAGAGATCCCAGGCGGTGGCGACGTAAATGGCGGCCATGCAACGGAGGTGGCCGACGGCGACAGGTGGCGTACGGCGGGGTCGACCGTCCGTACGCCAGCCTCGAGCGAGGCAGAGGGTCCAAGGGTGACTCGGTTGGATTCCCGGAGTGGGGTGGAAGGCCTGGTGGTCACGGGCTTGGGCCCAGTTGGGGCCGGCAGCGGCGGTGGTGATGCTGGCGGCGGTGATGATCGGCCGGAGACGCCGAGGAGAGATCCGGCGAGGGGTAAGGACGTTGTAGCGGAGGAGGGCTCCCTCGGGGCACCCACGGGGCCAGCAGAGTTCAGACCAGCGGCGGGGTCCTCGGCGCACATTCCCATTACGCGCGGGGACTTCGCAGAGTTCGTGACGGAGGAGGTGCTTGACCGGCTGTTGAGAGAGAACCCTACGGTGGTGGAGGCGGTGATGTCAGCCCGGGAGGGGCGGTTGAGACAGATTGCGCAGGCTCAGGAGGAGGAGCGCCTGCGGGTGGAGGCCGAGAGGGCCAAGGCTGCGGAGGAGGCCTTTGTAGAGGAGATGGAGGCGGCTGAGCAGGCCCAGGAGGAGGGTGGCCTGGCTCGTGAGCGGACAGTGGAGCGGGCAGAGGCGCTGCGGGCTGCAGGCCGAGCAGCCTTTGATGCTGGGACCTATGCTCCTCCGGAGCCACACTTGTTCGTACCCTCCGGGTTCGAGAGTTACGTCCCCCGTCGTGACGACTACGACGCAGAGCTTGTGCTGAGAGACCCTGAGTGGCACTTGTCAGTGGACTGGGCACAGGTATTCCCTTTGAAATTGCTCTTGATTTAAGTCCTTCATTATCATGACTGTACGTAGCTTGTCCTGTGCATGAACCCTGACGGTATAGTGATGCTTGTATGCCCGATAGCTTTGACTTGATAGACAGAAACTCGGATAGAAAGAACTTGAACTTCGACTGTAGACTTGCTAGAGAATTTGATGGAAACTTGCGTGCTAACAAACTTGAATCGATTGTAGGCTGCCTCGACTTGCTAATATTAGAACTTGAATTCGACCGATAGAATGCCGTGCCTTTGGTTCGACTGATAAAACTGCCCTTTTTGAGAAGAGAAATCGACTTGAAAGAATGTCTCACGCATATAAAATACCGTGCTCTTGAAATAACCTGCTTCGACCTCATAGTAGCTGTAGAACTTGAATCGACCCTTGAATGCATTTTTTGATCCTGGCTTGACTGCTTAGACTTGTGACTTTCCTTGATTCGACTGCTTGCTCTAGTTATACTGATGAATTCTTGCCCATTTGTTTTTTTTTTGTGGCGTGCAGCGGACGAGGGGTAGCACGAGAGGGCACGGCGGTCCTGCCAGTTCTCTTGAGTTGTACCAGGGGCTGCCCGAGCGGGTTAGAGCCTTGGTTGACGCTGCGGGGTTCAGGCCGTTCATCCTCACGCAGACGGCTACACTCAGCGACCACGCCTTGCTCACGGCGCTGGCTGAGAGGTGGTGGGATACTTCCAACACCTTCCACCTTCCGATCGGGGAGATGACTCTGACTCCGGCGGACTTTGCTGCTTTGACGGGCTTGCGGGTAGGAGGGGATCCGATCCCTTTTGACACGGGGATTCACAAGGATCCGGCGGCGCTGCGGTGGTTCCTGGGCTTCGAGCCGGCGGGCATCTCAGAGACATACGCCCATGATCAATTCCATTGGCATCTGACGGGCAGGATCCCGAGCTCAGAGCAGGAGGAGGAGCAGATGGCGAGAGCCTACTTGTTGTACTTGTTCGGGGCCTCACTGTACCCCAACAAGCGGTCCACGGTGCACGCGGCCTACTTGCCAGCCCTGTTTGACTTGCGTAGAGCGGCGAGGTACGACTGGGGAGGTGCAGCTCTAGGGACGTGCTACAGCTTCATGGGAGAGTTCTCTCGGCGGAAGAAGGCGATTGCCGGCTACTGGAGGGTGTGGGAGGTAAGAAATCACGCCTATGAACCCTTATTTTTCGAGTAACTTCCTTTCTTTCGAATTGTAACTGCCGTACTGATGCTTTGACTGTTTGAACTTGCAGCTATGGGCCTATGAGGTGCTGAAGATGTACCCTCCGGAGAATACTTGTCCGGACTTGAAGATGCTTCCCCGTGCTCTGATATGGGGACCACCGCATAGGGGCAAGAAGGCGGCAAGAGGGAGCTTCCAGGCCTTCCGAGCGTACCTTGACGAGCTGTCGGGTGCCCAGGTAAAACTTGAACTTTCTACTGCCTACTATCACCCTTGAATTGCTTTAATACTGTCGCTGACCGACTGCTTGTTGCTTGTCCGCTGAACATTTGCAGGTGGAGTGGGATCCCTGGAGGTCCGCGGAGGCTGAGCCGGAGTACCTTTCCCGGAGCAGAGAGGTAGCTGCGAGCCGCGTGCTGTTGGAGTCGATCTTTGGATGGCAGTGGTACTTGGGGGACCGGGTGACACGGCAGTCACTTGGAGCTTCGGAGTTCGTCGTGCCCGGTCTACTTCCTTCTCGTGCTTCACACACGGACCAGTACACGCTGGCTGAGCTGCAGCGCTTCACTGTCCCGGCGGGTCTTATCGCTTTCTTGCGGCCTGAGCGCGATTACGCTGTCTATCTGAAGCAGTACCTGGCGGGGCCACTTGGGGTAGTCGAGCATGGAGCCGTGGAGGCTGAGGCTAGAGCTGCTGGAGAGGAGAGACGTGGACAGGGCGGTAGGACTGCCCGTCCGAGGGAGAGGAGTGAGTCTGCTAGGGCGACGGGACTTCCTCAGCTTTCTTGGACGCTGGCTGTGCGGGACGCTCGGGGAGAGGAAGCCACTCTGCAGTTCGAGCCGGCTAGGAGAGAGCCCGATGAGATCACAGGACCGGTACGATACTTAGCATCCCCTGTACTTCCCTTACTTTGACTTGCACATGTATAGTTGACTTGCAAACCGACTTGAGCACTTAATGTAAACAGGCTCCCATGACGTGGGTACGAGAGGCAGTGCGCCTGATGAAGGCCATGGAGAAGGAGTTCCACAGGATTGCCAGTGGTGCCCAGCTGCGGCTGCACTATCCACCTCCAGCTCCAGCTCCAGCTCCTACCGTGCGGCCTCAGGTATGACTCTTGAATTTTGATAGAACAAAGTCCTGCTTTCATATTTTCAATATATATGCAATATGTACACAATTATTGACAAGTTAAATGCAATGCAGGGACAGGCTAGGGCGGCTCCTAGAAGGAAGAGCGTGAGGCCACCCCCTCAGAAGAAGATAGCGCCAAGCTCCTCCCGGCCTGCAGCGAGTACTCAGAGGGGAGTACGGATTGCGCCTGCCAGCGAGGATCTCCCGTTCCGCTGAGAGCTGAGGAAGAGACCTGCAGAGAAGAGGCCTGCTGAGGGGCCTACACAAAAGAGAAGGAGGGAAGAGGAGGAAGAAGAGGAGGAAGAAGAGGAAGGCGTGTCCCTCAGCAGCGGCTCCGACTCCGCAGGTGATCCTCGGTTCCGGATAGATCCGCGCGAGCTGGCGGAGAGCGAGGAGGACGACGACGACGAGGACCTTTTTGACGACTGAGGGCTATCACTGAGCCTTAGTCTATTTTGCTGTTTTGCCTTTGACCTTGGTATTTAGACATTCTGGATTTGGACATGAGGCCTGCGTGCCTGCTGACTTTTGGGCGAGTGTGCCCTGATACTTTTGGGTTTGCTTGGGCCGGTGTGCCGCTTTGATACATTTCCACCTTTTGCTTCTTAGGGCTTTGACACGGTAGTAATAATATTTGCATTTCTTGTTCGTTGACTGCTTTGATTATTGGATTTTGTGCTTAAAGAAGCGAACGAACCGTCCCCTAACATTTAACATGCATTGGTGATGGTTCTGAATCGACACGGACACTTGCACACGCGCACAAAAGGCGTAGCTCGAATAAAAACCGGATGGAAATGTCTTAGGATACAAAATATACCCCAGACACGCGGAGGATACGGGAAAATAGGCATCAATAGATCAAAATCCGTATTTCTCCGAAGCGGATGGAACTGACACTTTTGAAAGACTCCATAGACGCACAAAGACTTGTACGAACCGCCAAAAAGGTAAAAATACTCCGGCAAACGGCGAAAACCGCTAAAAAGCTAAAAATGTCGCGAAAACGGACATAAGACGCAAAAGATGACTCGGTATGGTCCCGGACTGAAACCGACACCCCCGCGCAGTCACACGAGGCTTATGTGACGCGTACGGTATAACAAAACTTGGCAAGACCCTCTAAAACGAGATTCGACCTTCCGTATCCTTGATTTGAGCTTGAAACGGGCCTCCGGGGGTCCAAAATCTTCGATGGGCGCGGCTTTTGAGTTCCGACACTTTGCTGCGGCCTCAAATGATGTTTAATACTTAGGGGAACCAAGAAATGAGCAAAGAAAACCCCGGGACCAAAAACAAACATGCGAAGGCAGTAGCTGCTGGAAACTGTTTCCTGGTTGGCTAACCTGGCGTACGCCATGGGTACTACTCCGTACGCCAATCATGAAGAAACCATGTGTACGCCAACTCCAAGGTGGCGTACGCCAAATTCCTGAGAGCCAGATCCACTTGACTGACCAACTGTCCTTTTTCAGGGGAGGCTTGTTTTTATCTCCACACGGTTTCCCCACGGTTTCTGAGGGTTCAGGGGAGGCAGAGTACTTGATAAGATGTGGTTTGGGGGCTAGTTACTTGGCTCCATGCTTTATGAGAATTGCAACGGTAACTTGAGAGCCTATAAAGCTGGGATGCCCACTTCAGGGTATTTACAGCGTCAAACACCCACTTTCTTCAGTATATACTCAGCTTTGCCCATGGATAATCCTCTCCCCACACTGATCAGGCCTTGGCTAGTGTCCTTTCTAAGCGTCGATTGGCTCAATTTCCAATATCACGGGCTTTCTTCATTCCGTTTTCTTCGACATGCGCCCATTCGACCAGCGCTGCTTTGGGCGGCTTTGAGATTCTGGGACCCGGACGTCCATGTCTTCCGCTTTGGTGACGATGAGATGTGCCCAACCGTGGAGGAGTTTCAGGCGTACCTCCGCACCTATGCGTCCTCGACGCTCGTCGTTCCTCCCTACCAAGAGAGCATGCCGAAGCTGCTGGCTAGCTCGCTCGGTATCCCCCGGGGCTTGGCTAACACAATCCTGGAAGGCGGCCAGGTGAATATTATCCGACTGGTTGAGCTGTACAGTCCGGCCGTCGCCTTGGATAGCCCGGGCAGCGAGGAAATTCAAACGCGCCGGCGCTTTGCTCTGGTCATTTGTCTGCTTGCGGCCTACTTGCTTGTTCCGGCCGACGGGCGGGTCAGTCCCTTACTTGTGAGCGTAGCTGCTCAGATGGGGGCACGCAGAAACGTGATCCCCTTGGTTCTGGCGGAGACCCTCTTGGGCTTGGATTTGGTGAGCACGGGACAGTCGGCAGTGTTCAGCGAGAGCCCGCTCTTGCTTCAGGTAAACTCACTCAGCTCACCTTTTTCTAGTTTTTCGCACATTCTCGTTTTACCTCGACACTCGGCTTAGGCTACTTCCTAGCTTCTCACTGGTCTTTTCGCTCGGGCTATATCTAGCTTCTTACTTGTTTTGTCACTCATGCAGCTGTGGCTATCGGATAAACTGAGTCTGTTGCACCCACCGGCGGCGGGCTGGAACCTGTTTCCGAAACGGGTTCATCAGAGAGAGATGAGATATCCTGACTTGGATGTGGAGGGCTGGTACGAGTTCATGCAGGAGATACAGCCCGATGAAATTGCTTGGAGGTGTCCTTGGTTAGACCTTGCAGACATGGCCATCCATTCCGACGGCTTTGACAGGATGGTCATCGCGGGGCTGACCAACTTTACTTTCTATATCCCGGGGCGGATCCTTCGCCAACTGGGCGCCTCGCAGGAAAATGTCCAAATTAGCGTCGGGGGCTTTCGTCTTCCCAATTTCAATGCTCAGACGCTGGGCGGCTATCAGAGGCGCTGGGGCCTGAGGGTTCTCCAAGCGGAGATGCCAGATTTCGACCCTCGATTAAAGAATCGCTATAGACGATGGTTGAGAGCAGATGTGCACGCAAGAGCAAATATTGGCTGACTCCAAACCACTTTGCTGTATTTAGAATAAACTGTGAGCCGTTAGGCTTCTCAAGCATTTTGTTCTGTTTTTCATGCTTCATTTCTTTTAAGGCTTTTATGCTCAGCTTGTGTATTAGACGTAGTAGTTTTCAAAAATAAAGTTGAAAGACGAAGGGTTTTCCCCCTTTTGAACTTTGAACCGTCTCGGCCTTGGTAGAGGAACCCAAAATGCTAGACCATGGATCAGCTCGATAGGATATGACCGGGTCTCATTGAGAGACTGCCTACGTATCCCTTGGCTGGGAATCAGGTCAGAACGTAGTTCAAGCAAAGGTCCGCTCGTGTATTTTACCTCTCCTTTTTACGCTCTAACTTTTGCCTAGAACCGCCTTAACAGGTTTTCGGTCTAGCGAGCTTTTGATTTTGCCTATTTATTTTTGCCTAGACCGCCCCCTTGGGTTTCCGGTCTAGCAGGCTGCTCTAACTTTTGCTTGGAATCGCCCACCCTTGTGGTTTTCGATCCAACGAGCATCTCTCAGGGATAGTAGCGCTTGAGCTGATCCAGGTTGACCAAAGTACTGAACTCGTTGCCGTCGAGGTCGATGAGCCTAGCAGCACCCCCAGATAGGATGGTCTTGATGATGTATGGCCCAGAGCGCTTCGGCCTGAATTTCCCACGGGGATCAAATACTGGAGCCCGGATCTCCTTAATAACCATGTCGCCTTCGACCAATCCTCTCGACTTGACTTTCTTGTTGAATGCGCGGGCAATTCGACGTTGATACCCCTGGACATGATACAGTGCCCGAAGCCTTCTCTCGTCAAACAACATTAGCTCGACAAATCTGCCACTCAGCCACTCAGCCTCCTCGAGACCACTCTCAGCCATGATCCTCAGAGACGGAATTTCGAGCTCTACCGGGAGAACTGCCTCCATTCCATAAACTAGAGAGAACGGAGTTGCGCCCGTGGAAGTGCGGATCGAGGTACGGTACCCCCAAAGGGCCAACGGCAACAACTCGTGCCAATCCCTTGCAGACTCAGCGGTCTTCTTGATGATCATCTCGACATTCTTATTCGCTGCCTCAACTGCTCCGTTCGTTTGAGGACGGTAGGTCGTGGAGTGATGGATCTTGATCTTGAATTCTTCGAAGAGTTCCAGGACTCTACCCTTGAAATGACTCCCATTATCTGAAACGAAAGCCTGAGGCACACCGTACCGGTAGATGATGTTCTTTCGAATAAACTGCGCGACTTGAACGGTTGTCAAGGTCTTGTAAGATTCGGCCTCAACCCACTTGGTGAAGTAGTCGATGGCTACCAATATGAACTAGTGGCCGTTTGAAGCAGAAGGCCTGATCATCCCGATGACGTCGATTCCCCATACCGAGAAAGGCCAAGGCGAAGTCATGCCGTATAGCTCGGATGGAGGAACATGCTGCAAATTCGCGTGAATCTGACACTTATAGCAGCGTCGTACATAGTCAATGCACTGTGACTCCATCGTGGACCAATAATAACCCTGCCTGAGGATTTTCCTTGCGAGCATGACGCCACTCATGTGAGGACCGCAGACTCCTTCGTGAATCTCCTCCATTATCCTTGCTGCCTCGGTGCCGCTCACACACAGCTTGTGCATCCCGCAGTGAGACCTTCGATACAACTTTCCCCCGCAGATGATGTACTGAGCGGCCAAACGTTGCAAAGCGATTCGATCCTTCTTGGTAGCCCCAGCGGGAAACTCTCCGCGCTCCACAAAGTTCCAGATGTCATGGTACCAGGGTAGGCCATCATCGACATCATCGATGGCGTTGACGTATTCATAAGCGGGCAGGTCCCTCTGTTCAATCACAATCGGTCGCATCTTGACCCCTATGGGTAATTCGATCATTGAAGCCAAAGTCGCCAAGGCGTCGGCGAACTGATTCCTCAAGCGGGGAAAATGGGTGAAAGTTACCCTATTGAAGCGAGGAATCAGTTCCTCCAAGTCTTGATGATAAGGCTTCAGCTTTTCCTCACGGACCTTCCACTCTCCGTTAGCTTGGGAAACCACCAAGTTTGAGTCTCCGATAACTTCGAGTTTCTCGACTCCCAGTGCAATTGCTGCTTCCATTCCCACGATGCAGGCCTCATACTCAGCTTGATTGTTAGTGACGTCGAAATTCAGCTTGAAAGCGAGTGGAATATGAGCACCAGCGGGCGTGATCAACAACACCCCGATTCCAAATCCTTTCTGGTTGGCAGCCCCATCGAAGTAAAGCGTCCAAACTTCCTCGACCACGGTTAGCACGTCCTCATCCGGGAAAGTGAAATCCACATCTTCGGGTCCTTCCACGGGATGATCAGCCAGAAATTCAGCCACAGCACGGCCCTTTACTGACTTCCTTGTAACATACTGGAGATCGAATTCAGCTAACAGAAGCAACCAACGTGCTAGCTTATGGGTGAGCGCTGGCTTCTCGAACAGATACTTGATAGGATCCATCCGAGAAATCAACTTCACCGAATAGGCTAGCATGTAGTGTCTAAGTCTCTTGGTGACCCAGACTAGTGCCCAACACGTCTTCTCCAGAGAGGTATATCGCTCTTCGCTGTCGGACATTTTCTTGCTCAGATAGTAGATGGCCCTTTCAGCCCCGTTTTCCCCTTCCTGCGCTAGCAAACAACCCATAGCTGCCGGAGTCACAGACAAGTACAGAATCAGCGGTCGACCCGGAGTAGGCGGCATCAGCACTGGCGGATTCTGCAAGTACGCCTTGATTGACTCGAAAGCAGCTTGACACCTTTCTGTCCATTCAAACGGGACGTCCTTCTTGAGCAAACGGAATAGCGGCTCGCAGGTTAGGGTCAGCTTGGCGATGAACCTACTGATGAACTGCACCTTTCCCAGGAAACTTCGAACTCCCTTTTCAGTCTGCGGAGGTTCCATTTCGAGAATTGCCTTGATCTTGGACGGGTCCACTTCGATTCCTCTTCTAGTGATCAGAAATCCCAACATCTTGCCTGCTGTGACCCCAAATGTACACTTCTGCGGATTGAGGCGCACATTGTACTTGCGAAGCCTTTCAAGAAACTGCCTGAGTGCAGGAATATAGTCGTCCTCCTCCCTGGCCTTCACGATCATGTCATCGACGTAAAACTCGACTGTCTTGTGGATGAAGTCGTGAAGCAAGGTTGTCTGAGCCCTTTGAAAAGTGGGGCCGGCGTTCTTCAAACCAAACGGCATCTTGACATAGCAGTAAGTCCCCCATTCAGTGATGAACGTTGTCTTCTCTTGGTCCTCCGGAGCCATGAAAATCTGATTGTACCCTGCGAAACCGTCGACGAACGAAAGCAAAGCATGCCCCGCCGTGTTGTCCACAAGCACATCAATGTGAGGCAAGGGAAAACTGTCTTTGGGGCTTGCTTTGTTCAAGTCCCTGAAGTCGACACAGACCCTGATCCTTCTGTCCTTTTTGGGTACAGGCACGATGTTAGCAATCCATTGGGGGTATTCAGCCACCCTCAGAAATCCTGCGTCAATCTGCTTGGTGACTTCCTCCTTGATCTTCTGAACCCAGTCCGGCCTCATTCTGCGGAGCTTCTGCTTGACGGGGACAGCCCCTGGTAGCAAAGGGATTCTGTGCTGGACGATTTCGGGATCGATACCGGGCATGTCTGCGTGAGACCAGGCGAAGACCTCGGCGTAATCCTTGAGGGCTTCAATGGTGGCTGCATGGTTTGACGGGGACAAGGTGGAACCGATTTGCATCATGCGGGGATCATCCTCATCTTTCAGATTTATTAAAATTACTTCGTCTTTTAGAGGCTGAGCATGCCTTTCGTCTTCCCTTTCGATGAGGGAACGCAACTCGGCCGGGATGTTCCCGTCAAAGTCGATTCCTTCATCGTCGGGGTCGACACAGTTTATATAGAAATCAGCAAAATAGTCGGAAGCAGGATCATGCATTTCATAAAACCCAGAGGGGTTGCCAAGTACAGTCGACTCGAACTCGAAGTAAAAGCTATGACGTGGAGGGCCGAGAGGCACAAACTCCGACTCTGAGCTAGACTTAGACTCGACAGACTCCGTGTCAGATTCAGATACATCATCAATGCACGTTAGGCGGGGAGTAAAAATGCAGTTATTAAGACTACCCTTTGCTTCGACAATGAGGGAAGTTGGATCGCTGAGAAGATCTGGAGAGTCGGGCCCAAGCATCAGCACTTCAGCCTCATCTTCCTTGCCAACCAAACCTACTTGGGAGAACAGCACCTCCAGATCCCCTTGATCAAAAGCAACCAACCAGTCAGCTCTTTCCTTGATTGGAAACAACTGCTTCTCAAACTCCTTTGCAGCTAGCTCCTCTTTTGCTATTTCCTCTTCGTCATCGGACCAAGTGTCGGCGGCGAAGATCTCGAAGCCCGGTAGCCAAGTCCTGGTCACTTGATCCCAAAACGGTTCAGTCTGCCCCAGATAAGCAATGCCTCCTCCTTCACGGACGAAATAGCTGTCGGGGTTACCATAAAGGGTCCGAGGTTTTCCCGCGTCTTTCCCCAATTTGGCCCTTTTGGTAGGAGAAGTGTATCCCAGGCCAAAGCGGCCTTCGGTAAAGGGAAAGACAGGGAACTCAGCGATCCTTTGCTGGTTGATCCCGAGCCCTAAGCCAGGCATGAATGACATCCTCCTCATGATTTCGAAGGCAGCAGAGCTGATGATGAAGTCGTCATCCACGACAATAGCTAGGACTGAGCCGGAGGTGTCAAAAGCAAACCCTCCAAAGTCCGAGTCTTCTTCTCCGTGCATGATTCCTAAGACAGGGGTCCCATCATCCTTGAGCGGGCGGATCCCAGAGTCTCCGCAAATGGTTAAGGTTCCGGTCGGAAGCCCCAGCATGACCTTCTGATGGAGAGTCGACGGCACAGCCATGATGTCCGCTCTATGCAGCCACGGCCTTCCCAAAAGCAAGTTGAAAGTGGCCGGAATGTCAACCACATGGAACTCCACGTCCATTTCGAAACCCTCGGCATCGAGCTTCAGCATGAGAGTCCCTTCGACTACGCGGCGCGTGTTGTCGTAAGCCTTGACTGCTAGATTGGAAGGGGTGAGATCAGCCTTGGTGAGCCCCAAACGGTAAGCAACCCTCATTGGGCAGACGTTGATCGCGGACCCATTGTCGATTAGCACAGTTGGCACCCAATGTCCCCTGCACTTGATAGTGATGTGCAGCGGGCGGTTGTGAGCAGTTCCGTCGACGGGTAGATCCTTTTCGGTGAAAGTGACGGAATGCTTGGAGAGCAGCGGTAAAACTAGGGCAACCATGGCCTCGGGGGTAATGTCAGTTGGCACAGTAAGACGGGCTAGTGCTGAAGACAGCCTTTCTCGATGCTCCTTTGACGACGAAATCAAACCCCAGACAGAGACGGCAGCAGGGATCCTTTCCAGCTGTTTCAGAATGGCGTCCTCTTCGGGTACTCCGCTAGGAATGGCCGGAGCGTTCCTTTGAGTAGGGGGGACGGTGAGTCTTTGATCATGGCCGGGATTGGACGAGCTTCCTCCCGAAAGATTAGGCGGTTGGAAAACTCGACCGCTCCTGGTGACGTTGGCAACCTCCCACCAAGGCGACGTATCCACGAAATCCCAGAAGTCAGCAGGCACTTCCTCTAGCTTGCCTTTCCCCTTGTCGATCGATGCAATCTGGTCCGACGCCGTAACCCATTCCAGATCGCTCATGACTTGTGCCTCCCAAAAGGCCGGATCCTGTGCGGCAGCTTCCTCAAAAGGTGTCCCCGGATTAGTGACGAACGGTACATCCCAAAAGCCTGAGTCTACCAAAGCAGTGTTGACAGTCCAGATTTCTTCTCCCACTTGCATGTCGACCACTCTGTCATCCTTCCACAAGTCAGTTAGGAGGGGGTCCGCGCTCAGGTTGACAATCTCATCAACATTCCACAGATCATCGGGCGGCGCGTTGAGAGTCATGATTGAGCAGTCCTCACTCGGAGCCACCAAAGGACGTGGCTGATCCACAGGGACGATGTTGAAGGTTGGCCCGACCGCGAGGTCATACTCATGCACGGCGTCCGAGAGCTTGTCAATCAAAGGTAGGAAGGACCCTAACCGGCGGGGCTCATCGGAAGCACTCTCCTTTTCGGCGTAGAAATCCAAGTATTGCTCATCCAAGTCATTGCTAGCATTGGCTTCTCCCATGCCTTGGAGTTCGACGGGTTGCACAACATTGGGCTCCACAGCCCACTCATATTCCTTGTCCTCCATTTCAGGCAAGACTGGCTCCGGCTGGTAGAAAAGCATGAACAGTGATAGGCCATCTAGCGGGTCGGCTCGTGCTGCGATCCATTCCTCCTCCCACTGGTCTAGCTGTGCTTGATCGACCACGGGGTCCTGAGGGAAGCCCAAGTGATACTGCTCTTCCCAGTCGTGAGCTAGTTCCTCCCACTCCCTTGCTTTGTCTTCTAAGTTCCAGCCGACGGCTAGCATATTGATACTGACATTCTCCGGGAAGGTCACAACAGGTTTGGGATGGAAGGTTGGGGCTATATGGTCAGTGGGGTTGAATATGGTGGAGCTAGGTTGGATTATAGTGGAGGTAAGGTCGATTTGGTTGACTTGAGGGTGGCCGTTGTGCTGCGGCATGGAGTTGGTAATGACATTGGGTTTAGGAGGGGTAGGGATGGTTCCGCTATCTACCAAGTCTTGTATCGCATGACGGAGGCGATAGCAAGAGTCGGTGTAGTGGCCAGGCATCTGGTGGTAGGCACAGAAAGCATTTGAGTTGTGGCTAGGGGATAGGTTTTGGGGTAGAGGAGTTGGATCCAGCGGTTTGAGGTGACCGGACTTGGTCAACCTTTCTAGCACTTGGGAGAGTGGAGCCTCAAACTTGGTGAAGTTCCGGGGTTGATTGCGGTTTCTGGGTTTCGGAGGAGCTTGGACTTGATTGATGTCGGCGATGTGGTGGGAATCCTGAGCGGTGCTGCTCCCGGCAGATGTGGCATTGGCGTAATTGCTGTTACCGAACAGAGCAGTGCTGCTCCCTGTGTAAGCACTAGTCTTGGCCTTTGACCCTGAGGAGGAAGACGGAGGGTCGCTACGCGGCAGTACCCCAGTTTGGAGAGCTTCTTCAATGGCAAGACCGGATTCAAAGAAGGTATCCCAATCGGCCCCTTGGACTAGCACCAGATTCTTGGCAAAGTCGGGCAATAGGTTACGGGAGATGATACGGATCTGATCCTTCTCACTCGGCCGATCGGTCATGACTGCAGCCTTAGTTCTCCAACGCTTGATGAATTCCGCGAAGGACTCTTTCGTGGTCATTTTAGTAGACTCCAACTCTCGGGTAGTCATCTTGAGCTGGGAGTTGTAGCTGTACTGAGTGAAGAAGGCCGCGCCTATGTCTTCCCATGTCTTGCGCTTGGAGACGTCGAGGGATAGAAACCACTGGAAAGCTGGGCCAGCCAAAGTCTGAGGGAACAATTGGGACATTGCCTCCTCCTCGACCCCGTGCAATTTCATCGCGCCGTGGTAAGCTAGCAGATGCGTTTTCGGGTCGCCCGTCCCGTCGAACTTTGCAAAATCGGGCATCTTGAATCTCTCCGGGAGCCGTGCATTCGGAAAGGGGCAGAGACGGTCCATGTCTAACCCTCCGGCGCTGATTCTTTCTGACTTGGCCACTGACTCTTCTAGTTTGGCCATCTTGGCAATTAGAGCGGCCATTTCGGGATTTGCGACAGGTTGTTCGGCCGGAATGTCCTCCCCGGCTGGGCCTTCGCGCTCTTGCCTCTCGCCCTCTATCCTTGCGACTGGCAGTCTTTCGTTGATGAGAGCTTGCAGATTGGTCATGGCAGTGTCAGCCTGGTCGGCCCTTTGTTGCATGATGGCGAGATTGTGCTGGAGATCGGCTAGAATTGTGGTGAGATTCGGAGGTGGAACGTCTGCCATATCTAAAGCTTCTGTCTTGACTGGTTTCGGAGTTGTAGGTGGAGATGGAGAGGACGGAGGAGATTCGTGCGGAGTGGTTGGCGGTGAATCCTCCCTTGACAGAGTGCAGAACTGAGCTTCCGTTGTGACGAGCAGAAAAGCAAACCCCAAAACAGACCCTCAAGCAGACCCGACGGACATTCCCAAGCAGGTTTGGATCTTGATTTCAAAGCTCCCCATAGTTCAGCTAAACAGCAAAATAGACGAGCTCAATGATAGCCTGCAACAGTTTATTTTGAAAGAATTGAAAGAAAATGGGCATGCCAACGTCGTCGGTGTCCTCCTAGACTCTAACACTTAGAGGGAGTCCAACTCAGGCCGTTAAGACGCTGCCATAGAATCCTCGGATTTCTTTTCGACGGTGTATCCTTATTTAGAGTCGATGGATACTAAAGGATGTCAAGACAATCTAAGCCTTTTGACTGCTCCTTTTTCGAAGTTTCAACTTTGGAGGTCGGAACAATTTGGTGCAGATGGCGTGATACCATAACCGAGGTGGCGTAAGCAGCACTGTGCCGGAGCCTTTGATGGTGTAAGTGATTAGCACTTTAACCGGGATGGTGTGGGTATCACGACATTCTCTTCGTTGTTCCTAGTTCTCTGTTTGAAACTTTGACTAGGTTTAGACCAAAAGATTTAAACAGTCCTGATTTCCCAAAGTCTCGCTGACTCAAGGATTTTGGAAGTTGATAACGCGCAACATCGAGATGCACGACTCTTCATCGGTCCATGGCAGGGACCTAACAGCTACGAGGCGAACTCGAGACAGACCTAAAAGCCGCCCTAGCATGCTCCTACGCAAAAACGGAGTGCATGTATGTACAGGCATGCGATAAGGAAAGCAGTAACACATAGACAGTTTATGGGGGTTAGATGCAAGTAATCCTACCCTGTAGGTTCCTGTCTTAGGTTGAAAGGTTCTAGAGCTTTGTACGCATGTAGAGGCCGGTTTTGGCTTAAAGGGGTTCCTCTGACTAGAGCCGCGGTATACCTCCCATTGCAATGCGTGCAGCAAAGCGATGGTCGAACGGTAATACGACTCATCATCGTCCAAGGTTGTTGGGCATTCGAGGACCCCGGGCTCCAGTAAACTGTGCCGGTTACCCAAAACACCTCAACGGGGCTTATCCGACATCGATGCAAATGGAGAAAGGCGCCGAAGCATGATTAAAGAGAGAGAGAAATGCGAGATTTCGAAAATGCCTTTTGAGCTTGGCTCACTTCCATCTAATCAATACTTGGAGAAAACTACATAAGTGAACAATAGTAAAAGCCCCAGTTCGGATTGGTCGGATGCTGAGATCCTGTTACGTTACCATTCCGTTCTTCAGCAGCGCGGAGCATACCGTTTTGACAGGCTTTTAAAAATTGTTCTTTCATGTATTAATCGCCAAATACCAATCAATGCAATTGTCCCCAGCAGAGTCGCCACTGTGGGCACGCGCCCCCGAAAATCGCCCGATTTTGGTTTGCGGCCCT
>BPLS01023071.1:0-12464 GCA_019656275.1 Rhododendron kiyosumense
ATGGCAAGAAAGCAGAGGATAGAAGCAACGGTTGGATGCCAAGTCCCGGTTAACGATGGAAGGAGACATGCATTGACACTTACTGTAAGCGACTACAAGAGACGCAGGGGGCTGCTTTGAACAATTTGCTCTGGTGAATGTTATTTCCAGTTTCCCAAGTTCACACTAGTAATTTTTTAATTCCCTGAACCTGAGATCTATCTATACTGTCTAGATCAGGAGTAAATTGAAATGTTGTGACTGTATTTTGAACTCAGAAATTCCTACTTACGGAGCATCGCTGTTTAGAGTGTTGTGTGGAATTTTTTCTGGGGTTGAATTGGGACAAAAAATGGGCATGCCGGTGAGCTGCTCTTATCTTATCTTGTTATTTTCCAGCATGTGGCCTTTATGTGCTTTCTCTTTCAGCTTTTCATGTTCGCCATATCCATCCCTTCGGAGAAATTTACTGATGAATTTCCTTGTATTCCAACTAACGCATGTTTAGCCAAAATCTATTAAAGCATGAAGTAAACAACTGCTTGGATTTCGTACTTACAAGAAAATAGCTCCAGATTGTCAAGTTCACCGGCATCTTTGCAATTTACTGGGTATAATATATATCTTAACTGAATGATTATGTCATGATTTTAACGTCTAAGTTTCCAAATTTGCATATACTGTATTGTTTTGATCTCACACACTTTTGTTGCCAGAGATTGGTCCCAAGAATTTCGGCTAACTGAAATCATGATCAAAATATTTTGATTGTTCATGGTCATAGGAGGTAAAATTTCTACAAACATTCTTGAAAGCACCTCATGCGTAGTCCAAATCCCAAAATTCAAATTAGACAGATTATGTCCAAATGCCTTCGAACTTCCAGAAAAGTAGAACCTAAACAAAGGTGACAATTAAAAAAAAAAAACTGTTCTAGGGCAAAATTCTGCAACCCAAGTACAAAAATTGTATTTGTTCAAAAAAAAAAAAGTACACAAATTGTACACATTAGAAGAACCAAAAAACTGCAACTTTACATATCATGACATGTTCTTAGTACGTGTAAGGACCAAAAAAGAAAATGGGTAATGGGATAACAGAAACATTGATTTGCAACCTAAAATCAATGTTTTTTTTTTCATGGGGAAGCCTGCATCGTCGGTGGGACAGAATCTGAACTAGGTATTGTTTGGCAGGTTGCTTAAGAACTTCGTAATTCTCACTTCAACTGTTGTGGACAAGTTTAGAATCACAAGCCATTCCAATTGAAGGTGCCAAACACAGATCTCCACCTAGTCATTGCTTCTGCACAAGGTTAATTCTCTGCATCTCCAAGCCTCCAGTTCACCTCCTTGCCACTGTAACTCTGAAACATTGTTTCGATTTGCTCTAAAGACTTTCCTTTTGTTTCCGGAACACACTTGTAAACAAAAACTATAGTGAGAGATGAAATCGCTGCGAAGACAAAGAAGGTTCCTCCTACAGAAGTGGGTCAGGTCATTGGACCCAAATAACTATTTATCTGGTCATTTAGATTTGAATTCAAAAGTATATATTCCAACTCAGTATGGTACAACGTCATTGATGACATACCACCGCACTAACTTGTTCTAAAACACTGGAAACAACTTATTGGGACCCAACAAAACATCAGCTATCACAAAATAATTCAAACAACAATTAACATCCACTATTTGTACCATGCTGATGTCCTTGTCATAAAAACAGACAAAGAAGAAGGACAAGATGACCCACTGGGTGTACGATCTAGTACAAATATTACATCAATTAATATCGTATCACCAACTTCATCTGGATTAGCTGATATATGCAAACCACCCTTAATATATAAACTCCATGTTTTAAACACATGAGCATGACGCTGATTATTCGACTGTCCTAACTCCAGGGTTGATTGTACACCACTTTTTTAACCTGACTATCATCATCAATAATTCTCTTATCTAACAATGCAGCATGCTTACCTATTCGCCCTCTAACCAAAGGTCTATTAAAAATAAAATTTAATCTACCAGGCCTAACCCTACTCCGTGCATACTGAAACCTTTTTGCAAGTTGGACAGAGGTCAGAGGGGTCATCCCCAATCTTCTTTTCCTCATCAGCTCCATGTTTGAATTCCTTGCACGCGTACTTCAAAGCTTGAAATACAAAATCAAGCTCATCTTACATTGTCAATTAGTCATCCCAATTGTGCTCACATAGAGCAATGGCTTTCTGCCAACTGTCTATTGGAAAAATAGCCACCAAAATGAACATAGTTTTCGTACATCCGACACCAATGGTTGCACCGAGAAGCTGTAATAAACAGTTGCATCGATCCCCGTGATCTGTTGAAAACACTGGATTTCGCATCCAGTGATAAGCATCCGTTTAACTCCGGGAGAGGGATTCAACAACTCCTGCCAAACAGCTCTTTTTTTCGTACTTCCCGGCATTTGCATGACCGGCGGCTTGTTGAATTTCTGCTAGCCTCTCCTCCACTTCTCTTTCACTATCGATTGTCTTTAACAAAACAGATTTTGCTTCCACGATCCGGTTCTGCATTACCAACCACCGCGGGGATTCAGGGATGATAATCAGTGCAAAAATGATGAACACCGACGGGAGGATTCCAACGCCAAGCATTACACGCCAGTTTATATGCACAGGAAGTCCTGAAAATGCATAATTCGAGAGGTAACCAAGGAAGGATTCCGAGGTTTATAAAAATCTCCGGAAAGGAAGTCAGTGCTCCTCTTTCAATGGAAGGTGAGATTTCAGCCAATGCATACCGGTGCAACCATGACTCAAAAGTTAAATTTCAATTTATAAAATAAACGGTCTGATCCTGTCAAGTTAAATAGTTTATGACCATTTGTTTTTTAAATCAAAATTTAAAATTTGATACACTTATTGATGTCCGGTGAAACTAATTTTTCGAATGACAATACTATTTTGCAGGCCCTATTTCAGATCAACAATTAACGCACTATGGGGTCCAAAATGATTTTGGTTTTAAACCCATAATTTCTGTTGCCGGTGAAAGGAATTTAATCTCATTTTGAAATGGTATGGGTATCGATAATGTCCCCAAAGTAGGCATACCACCATTAATCTCATTTTTTGGCCAAAATCTGAACCTTGAAATCAGGTGGCTTGATGACTGCCTGGAGCTGGCTTGCATGGACACCACTCTTGCGGTTGGACCACCCATAAAGAGTGAAGCACTCCGAAAAAAACTAATAAAGAAAATGGAAAACAACATTTTATGCGGTATTTGTCATTTTGAATTCTATCGTCTTTAGAAATGTCCCTTATATTATATTAGGTTAGGCTCCTCGAGTTGATGTCATGCAAAAAAGAGTGGGTTGTATATCAGTAGCAACATCATCACACATTTGTCTTGAAAAAATGAACGGCTTCGAAATATTATGATTGTGAGAATAGAATATTTCGCAATGTTAAAACAATGCGTGTTTAAATAGAAACAACTGTCCAAGGGTTTTCTTTAAAGAAAACATATATAATTGAATGAGGCAATTCTAGATGATAAATTAGGGAAAATAAGGGGTTTTAAATTAGAGAGCTGCTAATGGTACAGCAACGGCTGTACAGCAGTCCAATACAGATGGGTTTTGCGCCCGTCTCGGGTTTCAGAAAGATGATCGAAGCCACTCATATTGTTCAAAACATGTTTTTTACGGTTTCTGTAAAAAATTATCTCAATCCGATATCGATAAAGACGTTTACGAATCATCCAACTTGGCTTTAGAATTTAGCCACTAGGCTGCTGTACCTCAATCTTTACTGTTTAAATTAAACTTGGGACCCCCAGGCCACTTGTTACTTCCCCGTATATGGCCATTGCTCGATCCATCACTTTAGCCTTCTGCAGCTTCTCAGCTCTCTTACGTCCGCATGGATGGGTTGAGAGTGCATTGTGCCGGCCTGTATCATCAATCTTCAGCTCAACTTCTGGTGCCAGTCGAGGGTCATACCCTGCTGCTGCCATTAACATCATTCCTATGTAGTCTGCTTCCATTTCTCTCCTACCCAAACAAACAAAACAACATTTAAAAAAAAAAAAATTTTCTAAAAGTAGAAAACAACTTATTTTACCAAGCAAAAACTAATGGGAGCAACTTGTCTCTTATCCACTCTGGGCGTATTTGTTTTCCAGGTTCTAAGTCACATAATTCGTGTGCACATGTATGAGCGAGAACAATGAGTACGAGCGTAAAAACGTCTTTAAAATACATACTGAACCAATAAAAAATTCGCAAGAGCGATGATCGAGAGCACGAGCATAGTACGAAAATTAAGAGCAGAAGCAAATGTCATTTGGAAGGATTATGCGACCAAGATCGGGATTAGGGCTTGAGGTTTAAGAACAACCTTGTGTTTTGTAAGAAGTCTTAGGGTTGAGATTGAATATCCGTCGAATATGTAGTTTCAGGAAGGCATAGAATTTTGGTACTCCAATTTTTTATGATGATACTCTATAACTTATCTTTTAGTGTAAAAATTATACATAACAAGGTATACTAAAAAACAAATTTTAGAATGCCATAATAAAAATTAGAGTGCCAAAATTATTTTTCATAAGGTACACTTTCATATCGTATTATTAATCACTCACTATTAGTTTTATGGGATTACATATTATATGAGATTATAAATATCTTCCCTATTCTCAAACAGTTAACATTAGTTATCTAGGTGGACTTCTATCAGGGGAGTACTAACAAGAAGTCTTCCAGGTAATATATCTTCTCATTTGTTGGGCTATTTTGTGGATTTGATTTCTAATTTCCTCAATAATTAATATTGCCTTCAGATGTTGAAAATGTAGACTCATGGAATATGCAATCAAACTTTTGTCTAATCTGATCAATCAAACATCCCCGTTCATAGAGTGGTTCGGTTCGAGTTTGTTGTACCACCTTGGGTCTTGCATTGATGTTTCGAGTGGTTCATTTTATACAATTAATTACACTATATTATAATGTTTATATATATATATATGTATGTATGTATAGATATGTAGAACTTTTGCTTGAATTTTAGAAGCATTTTTTGGTCATGTAATGAAGAACATTCTACCAATACTTTTTTGACACATCACATGGTACTCCAAGATGGTTGCCATATTTTCGGTGAAACAAGAATTAACCCCGAATAAAACTAACCCAGAATAATATTACTCCATAGGGCAGCCAAAATCATTTAGACCCCGCTCGTTTTGGGATTTTGGATATTTGTAGATAATGAGTGCAGAGAAAAATAGAATAATGATTGAAAATATGAATAATGATTGGAAAGAGATAGAGAGAGAAAAATAAAAGTAATAATTGGAAAAAAAATAAGATAATGATTAAAATTCAAAACCCTTAAACGAACATGGGTTGTCTTATAGATGACCAATAAATAGGAGTTCGCTCAATCATTGATCAACTCAAAAAATGAACAAATGAACGCATCGTACGTAGATTAGGGTCTAGGGGATCGATGATCTTTACCTCCTGGAGATGAAGGATAAGAACATGTTGATTGGGTGGTATTCAGGCTTAGAATTAGGATCAGGTGGACAGAGGATCAGCAAAATGATAACCCACAAAACCTTGTAATAACTTTCTGCGATATGCCGAGCTATTCCGTGCCCAACCTGCAGGTATGTGCTCAAACAAACAAGATTCCTAGTTAATAAAAAGAGTGCTAGGTACAAAAAAAAATGTATCTGGAAATTACCCCGAAAAAGTAAATCAACGGTACAGATGCACTTCAAAATAAATTTGTACCATTGATTTGACCTTTTGAGATAATTTCCGGGTACGTTTTCTTTGCACTTATAGTTTCCCAGTTAATAATAGTTCATTTCTCACTTTATGCGAAGGGTGGCTGGCCTGGAAGGAATGTACGTACGTACCTCATGCCCAAGAACAGCTGCTACCTCTGCATCAGATTTAAGTTTCCTAAACAACCCGGTGAAGAATACGATCTTACCGTTTGGTATGTAACAAGCATTGGGATCATAAGGATCATCCACCACCATCACTTCCCAGTTCAAACCATCTAAATGCCGAGTAGCGAATCTCCAACCGAATCTCCTCGCCACTACTACAATAAACCATAAATATCACAGCTATTGGCTATGATTGTAACTTTTCCATCACGCTCTTGCTACCGTGATGGATCTAGGTGTGATTGTAAGTCACTCTCTTTTATCACGGTTATAAACTGTGATTGAAAGAGAGAAACAATCACAGCCAAAAAGCGTGATCGTTTCTCTTTTATCACGGTTTCAAGCCATGATTGTTTCTCTTGGGCGTGATCATTTCTCTTTTTTGGGTGTGATTGTATGTCACTTTAGATCACGGTCTATAACCGTGATTGAATGTTCAAAATGATCACACCACCATAAACTGAGATGGAAAACCATTGAGTGTGATCTTTTCTTTGTCTCTACTAGACCATCTTTTCTTGTCATTGCCAAGTTTCGAACCCATGCACCCTTAGTTGATTTCCCAAGTCCTTACCACTAAGCTAGCTAAGAATTTCTGTTACATTAAGAAAACAAAAATATTTATATTTACTTCCTAAAGTGAGAACTTTTTTTTTTCCTTAAAATTTGCTGAATTTTTTGAAATGCAAAATAACATCATATTAAAATATATAAAAATACATATATAAACAGTTTAAAAAATTTTAAAAATATGAAAACAAATCTTTTGCCAATCAAAATTAGTTGTTGGTCCCCAAAAGATTTTCTTAGGGCAAAAATTTAGTTTCAGCTAGTAAATTTAGTAGTGTGTGCTTTGTATTTCTATGAAAATTATCACAACCTGCAAATTGTAACATTATAGACAAACTTTAGATTTTTTTTTTTTTTTGTAAAACTAACCATTTCACATGGAATTTGTGTTTATATCGAATTTCAATTCGACGGTGGCTTCTGAATTGGATTTAATCCTTTTCAGATAAGGCTAAGCCATAATAATATAATTGCTTTACCTAATGTGTCAAACGTATACTTGGAAAACATCCAAAATAATTAAATTTCACTACTACAATAAACCATAAAGATTACGGCTCGCCCACGTGAAAATCGGGCACTAGTAGAACAATCCGTCCATCGTCGAAGAAACAACTGGGCACTGGTGGAACCCAGTTGTAGGATTTTCCTTCTCTCTCTGTCTCTGTCTCTCTCTCTCTTTGGGCATGAAGATGAAGATGGAACGTAAAAAAATTTTGGGGTGGGTGTAATTAGGTCTTATCTTCTTACCTTTTGTAAAAAGTAAAAAAAGAACTTTTCAAAATTCTTAAATGATGTCGTTTTTCTCACATAACTTTTCAAAGTCTGCCTAAATGAGTACCAACCCGCCCATGTGAAAATTCAGACTGCGTGCCTATATATGTAGACTTTTTATCTCGCCACAAGAGTGAGATCATTTATCTCATTTTTTTGCGCTAAAGTTTTTTTATCACACTACAAGGTTGAGGTCATTTCTCTTTTATCTCGCCACAAAAGCGAGATCTTTTATCTCATTCATTTTCGCCCTAAAACTTTTTATTACACCATAAGGGTGAGATCTTTTTTCTCTTTTTATCACGCCACATGGGTGAGGTTTTTTTGCTTTTATCTCGCCACAAGAGCGAGATCTTTTATCTCATTTTTTTTTGCCCTAAAATCTTTTATCACGCTTCAAGGGTGAGGTTATTTTTCTTTCATCTCACCACAAGAATGAGGTCTTTTATTTCACACTAAAACCCACTTTTTATCTCAGTTTTGGATTTAAACTGAGATAAAAAAATTTAAGCACCACTTTTTATCACGTTTTCACTGAAAACCGTGATCTTTGTTAATCTCCTTAGTGTGACGCATATCTATTATTGTAGTAGTGCGCCCTCTTCTGAATCATCCCCTCCTTAGACTTATGACAGACCAACTCATTTCCAGTATTAGTACTATTCGATTCCGCTTCCAAAGCCTCCTCTTTTCTACTTGTACCCCCAGGCGTCAATTCCGCGGGGTTGTTGCGTTCATGCACTCTGACGCTGCAGTCTTTCTCCAGTCTCAGCCCGCTGTGCATTCCTTGAACAATCTCCTTCAGAATCCGCTGCACTCGAATGCTTTGAGGGCTGTTTGGCGGGAGGATTTTCCGTTGGTGTTCCTCTTCCTGCCCCTTAAACGTCCGTTCTCCCAACTTTCTCTCCAACGTTTTGCATGACAGAACCATATGAAACCGCCCGGAGATCGGAATCCTCTCGATCCTACCGAAGAGGAGGGCGATCAACACGCATGAGCCAATCACGACAAGTTTTGGGTTGCGCAGCATAATTCCCCAAGGATCCCTTTTAAATCTAACAAGTGCGCGCTGCATTTCGCGGATTACGAGACCCCTTTGAAGTCTAGCAACCGCGCGCTGCGTTTGGTGAATTACGAGTCCAGTTTCCTTCCTGTATAGTTGAGCTTGGAATCTGTTTCCGTGGAAAAATCTCCTTCCGGCATCAAGGAGGAATCTGGAACTCATGGTCCTTGCTCCAAACAAACACATGACAGAAGAAAAAATGTGGGCCTTGTTCCTTACGTATGTGCTTAGATTGGAAGGGAGTTTATGGTTTTTGTGGGCTAACGATAGACTAATACCTTGCGAACCGAATCGGGCAATAACCTTCTGAAGTTTGCCCTGATGAGATGCGATCTTGTTCGAACATAGTGTTCGACATGAGACAAGAATCGGGCGTTTCGATTTCAGGTAAGATAAACCCATGATCTATCTGTGATGAAAATGAAATTGCTTGCGCTTCGTCAATGGAGGTTTCGTTGATATGAGTGTGTTTTACTTGTGCATGCCTGCATGGTGATTGGAGGGTTTCAATTTGGGTTTCTTGGCAAGAAAGAAACCGAAATCTAGGCCTCGTACTGGTGGATAGGGTAAAAGCCCGGGTGATTTGCTTAAGATTCCAAACACAATTGGCAAAGTAAAATGGAGTAGGAAAATAATGAAATTAATTGGATTCTGGGTGTTGAATACTAACACTCTTAAGAATTCTTAACGGTTTGGTTCCATAGACACAGCGCAGTATATTGATGAATTTCTTAGAAAATGAGATTTCTCCTCTAAATAGATTAACTTACCATAAAAAAATTAACTTACTAAACCAAAATACATAATTAAATATATTCATGCATATATATATTAATGCTAAATGGTCCGATTTAATTCTAACCGCGGTTCTTAGAAAACACAATTTTTATTTTCTTAAAACCGTAACCAGACCAATAAACTACAGAACTTGACCCCCCAAAAATTTTTTTTTTTATTCAGTCCTGATCGAATTGGTTTAATGATTTGGTCGCGCGATTTTCTTGAACACCCCTACTCACTGGCTAATCTCTTGATTCCATTTATCTAATATATTTGCATGATGTATTGATGTGTTCATGATTTTACTATTTCCGAACTAGTTTAACAAATTTGTGAACTCTGAAAATAAGTTACTAAATGTTTATTCAGAATTTAACTTATTGCTTAAAAATTCATATAGAAAACCCCAAGGATAGGCTTTAGTGGTAATGGCCTTGGTTTTAGGCCGGGGTGTGTCATCTCCAAATGTTCCAGGTTCAATTTTCTTTGTCAGACTTAGAGCCATCGCATATCCACACCCACACGTAAGTGCCCAAAAGTACTTAATCCTTAGAGCCATCGCATATCCACACGTAAGTGCCCAAAAGTACTAAGTAAGAAATGATTAGTTCAACGTAAATGTATGAACCCCATCCAAATGTGATAGAAAATGATGTTGGGACAGCACGTGACAGTACCCAAAGACCACAAAATAATACTTACCAAAAAAAAAAAAGGACCACCAAAATACCAAATAATTACTGCTGTAGTACAACCCTTTTGTTAGGTGGGGTCGCATTATCTTACAAACAATGTTCTGGGGCCCGCGTTTTGCACACCAGTTGACCCATGGGCTTTGCAAGTGGGCCTAAGACTCCTTTCTGTGCTGGCACTAGGACAAGCCCAGAAAAACTGGGGCCCATACCAAGTTTGGGATTATAATTGTAGATTTACCCCATTGTACCGTTAAAGAAAGTTAATATTTTCTATTTATAATTTATATAATTGCTTTACATGTAGATTTACCTAATTTCGACGGTACAATCAAGTTAATACCATATCTGATGGTTTTTTCACACTTTAAATCACTGCACCGGATCTTATGGTTATAAACTAAAATAGTATCAATCACCAATGTTCAAGTAATTGTTGATGAGAAACGAGAAAAAAAAATGAGGAGTACATAAAAAAAATCAATATCCTACACTATATAGTGTTGCGGTGTCATTTTTTTGTGAGAAAAATCCCGAAAGCAATGTATGGTGAAAGAATAGCATAATCAACCAACAAATTATGGGTAATTTTAATTTTTGAAAATGAAATTATGTCTTCCTTAAATAAATAGGCCAGCTCATTCAAAATAGGAAAGCATACATGGTAACATACATGATATCTCATTCAAAATAATAAAGTTTTTATATGCATTTAAAATCGAAACAACCATGCAGGGTGCCTCGGGAACATATAACCTACTCGATTAAAATCAGCATGTTCTCTCTCCCTCGATTCAAAACCTTCCGTATCTTGAGACATTTGAGACATAGATAAGTTAATCGAATCGTGTGTAAATTGTTCTACACATCCTGACTACTAGAAACATAAAGGGTAAAGTTCTTCCACACATTTATTTAATTTAATTTATTTTATTTTTTTGAAGGTGTTCTTCCAGCATGTTAAAACCTCTCGGCTGTTAAGCAAACGGCTCAACGCGCTAATGTGCATTAAGATGCGAAATTAGTGCCAAACGTTAACGGCGAAATTTAACCCATCCGTTTCAAACCCACAATTACAAAGAGAGGAGTCTTTAAAACCTACTTAAATACTACCCCAAAAAAAGTGTTAAAAGTTAGGATAATTCTGCTATTCACCAAAAAAGGGGGGGGGCCATAATTTAAGAAAATATATTAAACCGTTGGTCCTATAATTTCAGAGAGGTCACACTTAGTCCCTGTTAATTAGTAGAATTTTTTTTTTTTTTTTTTTTTAACCGAAACACATTTCATTAAAAGCCTAAATAGGCAAATTACAGCGAATCCATCCAAAACCCGAGAAGGGCACACGAACACCAAGCCATCACAACGAAAATACAAGAAACCAGGTGACAAAGGGGCACCGGGAAACCGACATGAACTAGAGGATAGACCTTAGCACGACTCACCGCCTCAAAGGGTCGGGACACGAGGGGCCCTCAATCTAATTAGTAGAATTTACTACTAGTTTAAACTGTTGATCTCTTTCCTTTTTGTTTTAGTGTAGTTCTTTTGCCAATCTCAAGAATTATTTCGGCAAGAATATATAATATGTATGACCTACGTGCAGAGTTGGCTCTGAGTTAAAAAAAGCTAAAACTATTTCATTAAATTAAAAATATTACTTAAACATTACTATTCTTATATTTTTGCGATAAAAGTAGTTATTAAGAACTCATATTAATCTCGTGTACAGGCTTATTTTAAGAGCATAAAAAAATGAAGGTTTTGAAAATTAGATAAAATTTAAGAGTCCGATACAGCTGTATACTTAGCGTACTTAAAACCAACTCTTATCAAGTGACCAATATTTCCGGGTGTTATTTATTGTGCAAAATTTTTCCATCTTCAGGGTAGTGTTTTTTTAATCGACAACGGTCACATATTTACCTTTGTTCTAATGTGGTCCCTCAAGTTTAATTGTCTTCTTTTGATTGAAACATTATCAATCCAAAACAAAGATTCCATTGGGAAAACGGATTTCGAATGCAAAAAGGTTGAAGTTGAAACTGCGAAAACCAAAGTGGAATTTTACAGAATTATTGAGACCAGCAGCTGTAATAAAACAACTTTGCATAATCCACGCAAATGGCCCAAGAAAAGAGGAAGAATATACTCATTCACTCCACCACCGTACTCACGTGACATGCACACTGGCCAATATGATTATTCAATGCTCCCGGAACACGGCCGTGTGGTTCTTCAAGACACTTTAACATCACGTATTTTTGTGGGATTTACGATTATTTGAATGCCCTGTTCCACATTTCAAAATAAGTACTTAAAAAATAAGGATTTATTTTCAAGTTTAAAAATAATGAGTTTACGAAAATAATTTTTCAATTTTTTTTTTTGTAGAATTTGATAGATCTCATCAAAGTTTATCAAATAAGATCTATATGATTTTTTTTTATTTTAATAAACTATTATTTTTAAGATGGAAAAATTCAAATAAATAATTACAATATTTTTAAAGGGGTAAGCCGGAACACTACCTGAATCTCACATACATGTATTGTTGAAATGATCCAGAGCAACACGTGACTGTGCTCTGAGACTACTAAATACTACTCCCTCCGTCCCAAATTGATTGTCCGGTCCGCAAAA
>BPLS01023072.1:7125-23940 GCA_019656275.1 Rhododendron kiyosumense
CAGGGCGATGCCACACTAAGGTCCCATTATGAGTGGATCTCGACAAAGGTGATGGAACCTTAGAGTTAGCATCCTAAACTCATAGAATTCTCCTTGTGCTTTACCACTAATTACTTCCGTAGCCCAATATTTACCATTAAAAATAAAATAATTTCTAGCTCGCCAAATCCACCAACAATAAAGAAGAGCCATACCTAACGAGAAAGGAGGCATATGACTTTGACTGATATGTTCTTGAATACAATCCCACCAATCTGTCATGTTTCTGCAATCAAGAAGCTCTTCAGGTCTTAAACGAGACGGAGAATGAATCTAGACTTTGATTGCAACATCGCATCGAAACAATACATGCGAAATGATTCCTCAGCCTTTCCACAACGAGAGCATACAGGATCGAGTCTAACTTTGTGTGCAACTAAAGCCACATTTGTTGCCATCGCATTATTAATTAAGACACTTCCACATATATAAACAATTTCACATTCGGATGGATTTGTAGTCCCCATAACTTCTTCCAAACAGTATGTAGGAAGGACACCAGAAGAGCCCGTTTGACCCATGTGAATGTTCCCACGAGTATCAGTCCCCTCCCTAGCGAGTCGGTAAGCCGACTTGACAGAGAAAGAACCATTCGGTTATGGGTGCCAGATCTTACGGTCCCGTCGATTTGTATAGCTAATTGGAATTGATAGAATATGGTCGGCATCCTCGTTACTAAAAACCTCACGAACAAAAGCAATCTTCCAAGTTTTAGTGCTAGAATCGATCAAGTCAGCCATTGTCTCTATATCATTCCTCCTCATCGTGTGCTAGAATCGATCAAGTCAGTCACTGTCTCTATAACAATTCACCTGAGGTACAGAATAACAGCACATTGTCCTTTTCTTTACTATCTATCAACTTACATGAAATCTAAGGATCCTCTTCACGAGATCCTTTCCTCCCACATCCACCAACTTTGACCGTCCATGGAATAACTCTCCCTTTATTTGTCCTGCACCAGGGTTCTAAGCGAATACTACTAAATTATGTACTCAGTTTGGATTCGCCTACAACCATAATAAAGGAACAGCTCACCATGACAACTTAGCATTAGGGGTCGCACACTATAACACGAAAGGGCTATAGCGAGGATTTAGTTTCCTCGCCAAAGCACCTGATTTCCTCGCAAAACGTATTAGCCAGGGAAAATGTCCTCGCTAGTTTTCCTCGCCTAAACATTGTCGCAAAAGGTTTTAGCGAGGGAAAAAAAAATTTCTCACCTATTCCGACACAATTGCGAGGAAAATTTTCATCGCTAAAGGCTGTGAATTTACTATTACCAAAGGTAAATGGCGAGGAAAAATTTTCCTCGCTAAAATAAATCCAAAAAGTAAATAATCTCTCCGCATTTTTTGCCACTCCCAGCACTTGAATCTTGGTTCTCTTGTATAAGACACATAACACCTATCCATCGCACCACTTTGCACTTCTGAGTGAAATTGTGAATTTTTTTAATATATATTATATTTTTGCATCTCTTACACCTTTCCAAATTAGTTTCTTCAACATTAATTATGACCTTTCAACTTTTTGTACTCTTGTAGTGTCTAAAATTTATTTGAACAAATTTAATTTTTTGCTAGCACAACAATTTTTTTGGTTGAAAGATGTTATATTGGTATCCGACAACAACTTTTGAAGGACTAATAATATGTGTCATTATTCTAATTTTGTGATGGAATTATCGTTAGCTTTTATGGAATGAGATTTTTGTCGTCATAAGCTAGTTTGAGATATATTTTAATATCGATTATGAATGACAAGTTTCATCACTGTTATT
The DNA here is from genome assembly GCA_019656275.1 of Rhododendron kiyosumense. Classification (NCBI taxonomy): domain Eukaryota; kingdom Viridiplantae; phylum Streptophyta; class Magnoliopsida; order Ericales; family Ericaceae; genus Rhododendron; species Rhododendron kiyosumense. The sequence continues at coordinate 8,948 of BPLS01023072.1, forward strand.
TTTTAATTTTAAGATTGAGTTTGACCTTCTTCTTTTTGCCAAATACAAATGGTATTATAGATTCGTAGTTATTTTTTAAAGCTTTTTTCATCATTGCCATAATAATATGAACAAAATTTGTAAATATTCAGATTAGATCATCCTAAAAGCACTAAAGACAATACTTTTTAAATTTTTTCATCTTTAACAATTTTTTAAAATTTTAAATTACCCAATATCTCACACACACACAATATGTATATGTATATATAAAAATATGCATAATACTTACAAAATTGTATTTGAAATAAATGTTTAACATATGTATCTGTTTATAAATGAATGCCATTAGAATCACTTAAGTTGGTTTAAATAAAAATCAATAACGGTTCACACAAAAATTCTTTACAGCATGAATGCACAGTAGATATGAAATAGTATTTTTTTGTTGTGAAATAGTGTATTTTATGTAGATGTTTTGAAAATAGATTTGTGATGATCTAATTAACTTCGAGATATTTTCAATACGACATCACTTCAAGATGTTTTTAACTTTATTATCTTTTGTAGAGTTCTTCATTACTATGGAATAAATTCTCAATACCTACACTTCAAGATATCTTTCATTGCTAATTAGAATAAAAAAAAGTGACAAATATGAGATTTTTTTCACCAATTCAATGCGATTGACAAGGAAACTAATATTTTTTTTTAATTTTATAACACTCGAAAGGTTACATCGAGGAGGGGGGGGGGGGGCAAATCCTCCAGCACGAGGTTGAAAGATTCATGCCAAACGAATTACAATTTTATCGAACGGATACCATCCAAAAACCTTTTGAAATTCTCCACTGAGTACATCCTAATATTGAATTTGACCTTGATCTACATAGCCACCCTGAACTTAATTATATCCACCACCTCCTCCGCTATTGCAGTCACATTCTTAAAAATTCATTCCGCATCATCCAAATGGACCAAATTGTCGCGTAAAAACAAGCTTCCCAAATGTGTTTTTCCAAGTTGTGAAAGCTATTGTCGAACCACCAACACACGAGATCCGCTACCGAAAACGGGCAAACCCAATTGGTATGCCACCAATCCATAATTTGAGACCAAACGTACCAAGAGAAACGACAGAGAAGAAGTAAATGATTGGGAGTTTCCAATTGCAATGAGCAAAATGGGCATAAAGGGTCATTCAGAGCAATACCCCTACTCAGAAGAATAGATCTTGTGGCCAACCTCTCCTAGACAGCCTTCCACACCAGAATTTCCACCTTAGGAGGACAAACATTTTTCCAGAAAGAACCCAGAATAGGATTAATAACCTGAGTTTGTACTTCCCATTGCTCGTATACCGACTTTACCGTAAAAATCTTGTTATCCGTCCATCTCCATAGCAGAGAGTCAGGTTTGGACGGCTCCATATGGTACTCCTGCAATCTTAGTACCAGATTTCTGAGCATTAACTTCTCCCTGCCACGCAAATCTCTCCTAAAGACCAGCCCCCAATTTTCGTTACCCACCCCTTCCCAGATGTTGCCGATCACCTCCTCCTGTTGAGTGGATAACAAAAACAGCCTGGGAAAATCTTCTTTGAGAGTTTGAGGACCTAGCCATCTGTGGTTCCAAAAATACGTATTTTGTCCTGAAAACATTTGGATTCTGAAACCCTCTTGCACTATTTTTTTCCGTTTATTACTTTTTTATTTTAATAAATTTGATAATGGTATTGAACTATGTAGTTGATTGTGTCTTACCATCGTGATATTACAAATATATATGAACATAATTAATAATGATTTATATGTATAAAAAATTAATAAGTCGTAAAAAAAGGTGAGGAAATCAAATTTTCTCGCCAAATGTAAGTTTTTGGCAAGAAATCTGTTTCCTCGCGAGAAACGGCCTTTTGGCGAGGAAATCTGTTTCCTCACAGATAATGTACTTTCAGTGACGAAATCCGTTTTCCTCGCCGTATTTCCTCGCTATAACCCTTTCGTGTTGTAGTGGCACTATCTCATTGCCAGGATCGTCATTTACCGTCTCCCAACTCTACATATTGGGTTCTTTACCAAACCCTTAACCTACACACTTGGTACTGTACTGTATTCAAGGATCCTTTACCGTTTCCCAAAATACTGTACCCGAAGTTCTTTACCGTCCTTCACACACACATTGAGTACTGTACCACATTTAAGATCCTTTACCGTATCCCAAATACTGCACCCGGAGTCCTTTACTGTCCTCCACACACTCTGAGTACTTTATCATACTCGGGGTCCTTTATCGTTCCCCAACTCAACTAAAGGTACTTTGCCATACCAGGGTCTTTTACCAGCACCCAACATCCTCAAACAACTTTACCATTTTTATCATTTACTTATCCACGTCTACGTGTTCACTACTCGAAACCATCCCATAAACCTAAGTCCATTCTAACACGTACAATGTGATACAATCAACAATCGTTCAAATAAGATACATTTCAATGAGACAACAATATAATAATTGACAGATGCGAATAATTAAGCACATAAGGAATTTGGATTGGGCCGATGTCTTTCGAAATATTTAAATTTTATTGGTCAAATATGTTGATCTTATTAACTCTGAGGATTTCCGTTCGTAATCCTTAGCATTTTCTAATAATCTGATCAACATTTAGGAATCTTAATGTTACTGTAAACATAATCTTAATGTTACTGTAAATTTACAGTAAATAATATTACTTCTTGCCGAACTTGTACTTAAAACTTCTAAGTTTCAGGTGTAACATTATAACTTTTATAGTTTAGTTGAAATCTTGATTTTCATTAGAGGAAAAATTGGTAATTTTACGGAGTCTATTATTTGGACATGTAGTTTCTTTTTTTCTTTTTTCTTTTTCTACTAACTTAACCCGTTCGTATAAAGTCTATACTTCATTGGTTAATTATATATGGTTCACTAAAGTAATTTGTATTAGCTATTCCATCATACGTATTACTATATTCAATTAGTATAAAATCTGTTTACCATTCTTGTTAACATAGGTTTACAAAAAAAAACTAATCTCTACTTTTACTTTTAGTATTTTAATCTTTTATCACACTAGCTATAAGTGATATTTTAGCCACTATTTTTCTAGTTTAGATCCATGAATACTATTTACTATTCTTATAACTGGTTTCCTGGATCTCTAAATTTTAGTTCTATCTTATTTACTAGCTATAACAGTTTTCGAACTATAGATCGATGACCCTTTTTGATTTACGTAAGTGTTAACAGAATTAACATCTAAATGATAATAATACATTTAAGAAATCTAAGATATCATTCTCACATACAAACAATAATAAGTAATTATAAGGAGACCTCTAACGCAACATGCATGGTAACAGTAGTTTCACATAAGCAAAAACAATTATCATAAATCATGTTTATATACTTCGAGGGGCTGATTTTTTTATGATGAAGAGTATTTCTAGTCTTGACATCATAGTGAAAGGTCTAAACCATGATAAAAATCATAAACATGCAAACTGTTTTTTTTTGTTACAGTCACGTTAGCTATTCCGAGAAATAGAGCATGGTTGAGTTTAATGGGCTTTGATACATGGGCTTCATTTTTATCGTTATAACTCATCAATACACAATACAAGAACTTAACATACTTAGGGGAGAGTAGGGAAGCAATTTTTCTACCTTTCCTCCGGCGATAAGCAAGTAAGTGGAATTGACAGAAGAAGGAAAAGAAAAACGGCAGTTGGGGAAGACGAAGAACGAAGTGGGTTCCGGACTGCCTTGGGTTGGAATGAGGGATGATCTGTGATGCCTGTGGTGTGTTGGTCGAGTGGTAAACCAAGTTCGAGTGGTAATGGCGTGTAGAACAAGACCCACTATTTTATCTCTCTCTTTGGCTTAAATAGATTCAATGGATTTTGCAACCCCTTTAGGCATTTTGAACAATGACATGTAGAAGATGGGAAGAGTGAAAAACACAGATTTATGAGTGCCACCTGGCCTCCAAAGAGAGATGTCTTCTTTTCGAAGTTGGTAGTCTTGATCTCACTCTACCAATGACAGCTTTCCATGTTGATTTCAATTTTTCCAAGTTGGTAGTCTTGATCTCACTCTATCAATGAATGCTTTCCATGTTGATTTCAATCTAGGATTAGCACCCAATTGCATTCCTAGATACTTTAAAGGCAGTTTACTAGGCTGGCATTTTAGCACCTTGCAAAGTTTTGAGTATCTTCAAAGGTTACCCCACACACCACTGTCTTGTGATAGTTCATTCTTAGTCCTGACATTACCTCAAAGCTTCTTAGTAAGTTCTTTACCTCTATGATCTCCTCATGTTTTGCACCACATGCAGAAAACCATTGTGTCATCTGCAAATTGCAAATGTGTTATACTAGGTCCACCATTTCCCATCACCTATCCCCTGATTACGCACTATGCTTCAGCATTTTTGAAGATTCAATTCTACCCTTCAACTGCAATGATGAATAAAAAAGGTAACAAAGGATCACCTTGTCTGACCCCCTTTTTCATTTGAAACTGTTTGGTTGGAGATCCATTCACCAGAATTGAAACCCAGGGAGATCAGAGACATTCTTTGATCCAATTCATCCACATCTGAGGAAATCCCATGAGCTTCAACATGTCCAAAAATGAAGTTCCAGTTTAAGTTATCAAAAGCTTTTTCAAAATCTGATTGGACGATTACAACCTTTTTCCTTGACTTTTTCCAATAATCCACCACCTCATTTGCAATGAGAATGCCATCTTGAGTATTGTTCTTTCCACCTGAGAAAGCAGATTGTACCTCTCCAATCCCTGTAGGAATTGTACTCTTTATTCTTGCTGCTAAAACCTTTGCCAGGATCTTATACATATACCCAATCAACCTTATAGGTCTGTAATCTTTTAACACCAGTGGATCGTCAACTTCCGGGACCAAAGGAAGTGATAATGGCCTAAGTTCGTTAAAACAAGTCTTTATTACACTTTATCAACCACTTTCCCTAACTTTTTAGTCTATCCTCCTTTTGCGTGTTTTGTTCGTCTTTTTTGATTTGTTGCTGAATTTGTGTATATTTATTTGTTGCTGAATTTGTGTATATTTTTTGATTAATCATTTGTTTTGACGAGATGAATCTAAAAAGTAAAAAATGTTACGGCCTAGCATTTTCATTTATTTTAATTATTTATATTGCCGTTATAATTAATTGGTGTTATGATTGGGTTCCAACTAATTATTTTGTGCGCGCTATGGATATTGTTCACACGATTTCAATACTTGGGGTATGAGATTGATGTTGGGTAAAAAGTGGAACCGAATGGTAATTTTATAAACTGTGTTACATTTTATCTTATTCTAATGAACTAATTAGCTATAATATAGAGACTAGTGGATGGTTTTAGAAAGTTAGGAGATATTTTCACGGTATAGAGTTTTTATTTGGAGAGAACGTCTGAGATAAGAAGTTTGTGTTAGATGTTTTGGCACTTTCCGGGGTTATTCAAAACTCCATTGGTGTTTTTGTTATATCATCTCCGTTTGATTGTGATGGATAGGTTCTTATGGGGTAGTTTCTCGCTCGATACTTCTCCCATTATTTGCGCCAAGTTGACCGCGGTAAAATCGATCCAATTGCGTGAGAGGTAAAAGCATTACACATCATATTATGCATATTATTTTCAAGAGTAGAAATTTTATTTTTGCACAATTGTCTTTTCTATAAAATTGGCCGAAATTTTGTTTTCCATATATATACATATCATCACAAGTTTTTCTTGGCAAGAGTATAAAAAGATTACTCGTTTGTCTTTCCTAAAATCTCTCCAAAATATTCTGTTGGAAAATTTGCTTTCCAATCTTGCATCATTAAAAGATTTTCGGTCAAACAGAAAATATAAGAATAAAAGGGGATGTGCAACCATAGGGAATTACCCCTCCTGTGAACAGTTTTTTTTTGTTTTTACAAACGAAAGAAAGGGCTGCTCGACTGTTTCGGTTTTCGGTGGAGGGCGAGAGAGTTTTGTTTAAAAACAAAGAAAAGGGGTGCACGGCATTTTGTGATTTTCTGTGTGGCAGCCCGTAATCATTTTTTTTTTGTTCTTACCTCTTGCATCTTCGAACCCCATTTGGTTTGTCGAGATCACGTTATATATCATATCATTTCTCTATTCACTGTTTGTGATTTTTGGCGCCGTTTGCTACTGTGGCCGAATCTTTTGGAGATCGATTCAGAGCCGGTTGAATCCGGAGATCGGGCGTGAAGCCTGTGGTGCATCTATTGGATCTTGAAGAAGCTCGCGGAGCATCGGAGATTGGCAAGAATAGGTAAAGGCTTGGGTAAGGTTTTTACTATTTCGCAATCTGTAATTCTTTTTGATTAATAGAATAAAGCAGTAGTGTTAGGTCGTGGTTTTGGATTAGGGTTATTTAGGACCCTAAGTTTTTTCACATAAATCGTGCATATCCTGTCTCAATTTTTATTCTACTGCACTACTTGATTTTTGGTTTGGATTAATCGAGATAATTAACCCGTTCATCTATATTAATTTTTAAATCAGAAAATTGGTGATTTTTTTTTTCAAAACTCCTATTCACCCCCCCTCTAGGAGTAGTTTGAACTCTTCCGCATAATTTCAGTTTGAGAGAACTTTGTGTGGGAAAGGCAAAAGCCGCAGAGACGTTTGAGTTTGGCTAGTTCATGATCGGGTAAGCGGCACTTGTTTCCTTTATTCTTGTCCTTTTCCGTTCTTTGTTGTACATGGATTAGAGTAGAGTTATCGAACAAAGGAGTTACTGGGAGATTATATGGAGTAGTGCAGATGTTGTGTGTGATGTGGGTGCGAGACCAGATGTCGAGATTTGTGCGTGGCGGCATGCGGTGTGCTGTGTCTGAGGCGAAGTGGTGTGTGGCGGTGCAGGTGGTGTAATATGTTTTGGGTGAATTCTTTAAGGAGCAGGAGGTGTGCCATGGTGTCCACGTGGGAATCAAGGAGTTTACTCTACATGAAAGTTATAGAGTTGGGTGTTCTGGTGGTCTTAATTGACTTTACCACTAGGATTAATTAGTAAACTGTAATTTTCTATTAGTCTAGGTAGTGGGATTTTTCGTGATAGTATACCATTCTTTTATTTAGGTTAGTATCTTTTTGCGTACTCGAGTTGCATTACGTTTGGATCCAGATGAATGATTAATCATGTTACGTACTTTTAAACTTTCTCGTGTTCCCTAAAATTATTCTTTTAGAAAAGTCATAACCGTTGTTTGGAAACAAACAATTGATTGTGTTTGGTTATAGAAATTGGCATTCGGTTTGGTGAAACCATTTGTCATTCAAATAATCTTTTTGGTGAGAACTTGGTGGATATTAATGGGAACATTTATTTCGGAAGTCTAGTGAAATTATTCCTCTTCGTATTGGTGACCCTAGCCATTGGGAAAGAGACCGTGTTAAGTTGGTGACCCTAATGCTCAATGGCTTTTCTTTCGTCGGATCATTTTAGGGAAAAGTACCACGGGCTGCCAATCCTGGTAACTCTAATTAAGTTCAATATTGGATCCAATTTTGATGAGATTTATTTTGGCCATGGTACTGTTTGATTGTGGTTTCCCGTTGTTGATGGAGTTAATGTTGTGATCATCACTAAGAATGTTTATTTATTTATTTTTTTGGAAAGACTAAGAATGTTTATTGGTTAAATGCTTCATTGATTAATTTATTATTTTGCTAGACACCTCGTATGCCAAATTATGTTTATTGGTAAACTATTTTAATCCATGCTTTAAACTTTATTTAACATACATGCTTCGCCATTCATTTAGCTCATCAACTAATGGATTTTTATCCAACTTCTCTTTTCGACAAGTTGAGGAGTTAGGCAAGCACTCTGGTGATATCTCGTGGATTTCTTTTGTTGAGTCTCATTCTAGTTTTATTTTAAAAATCGCTTCCACATTCGAAACAATTGTCAAATGGCAAATTCTTTTTATTATTGTTGGATCACTGGATATTATTTGGTTCATGGGATGGTTGTGGCCCATGTTTATGATGAGACATATTTGGCTTTGGCTTTGGATTTGATTAATAACGAATAGGGATCATTTGAATTTCGGTTACTTTAATTTATTTAGGTTGCATGTTTCATGGGTTAGCCTCATGGTTCATGGCCGGTCACTTCTCATTTTTGGGGTGTGATAAAAAATCATGACCAAAAGCAAAAGAAGAATCACTAAAGGCGGAAAGTATGAAACTTTTTTTTTTTGGTCTAAAGTGTCCTCTTATATAAAGTTTTTTTGAACATTGATCCATATTTTTATATTTTTCTGATTCATCTTTTCGAGAGAAAAGAGTAACCTCAAAAGTTCTGACCAAATACTAAACAAAAATTGAAAAGTAAAAATTACTAAAACAATATTTTAGACAAAAAAGTACATACTTTTTTCATATGTAGAAAAATGGAAAAAAATTAACCGTCATAGAGTTCATAACATTACCGAGGGAAATTAACATATCAAATATTTTAAATTAGCACCGAGGGAAATTAGCTTCCTCTAGAGATGTGTTGCAAACCAATAAACTTTAGGCATGCTTTGAAGTTTTAAATTCTATCAAGCTTCAAACATGAGGTTCTCGATAAGGTAATTAATTCAAGACAAAAAGGGCATAAAAATGCAATTCAAGAGACAAGATAAATTCTGCCAAACTGATAACATCAAAATTACGCAAAAAAAATTCTGCCAAACTGATAACATCAAAATTACGCAAAAAAACAAAAGAAAAAAATTTAATTCACAACATGATAGCTCTCACAAACGCCAGCAAAATATGAGGAAAAAAAGGGCGCATCAATAGTGGAGATAAACAAATCTCGAAGATCCTCATCCGCTCCTATTCTACCGTATCATAGATAAAAACCTCTCCGTATACCTAATTCGGAGTCCCCATTCAAAACCTTAGGGACGCATGCAATTTTCCAATAGTCTCTAATGAAGCTCGAACTTGATGTAGGAAACATATCAAACAATTCAAGATATTTAAGGTTGGCCAAATGTTCAACACCTGAGGGCAACTCCATCATCAATTTACAGTCTTGGAGAACTAGCTCTTCAAGAAGAGGCATCGAGCTAGACTCCACTCTAACCCATTTTAATCCTACTAAGCGAATCAACCACAATTGCTTAAGCTTTTGAAACCCACCAGCCTTGAAGAATAATCCATCTCCTTCATATGCTGTGCTAAGTTCAAGGTGAAATAAATTGGGCAAATCTTGAAGGGATTGCAGTGGATCAACATCCTTTAACTTACTCCACCTTAAGGTTACACGTTTCAGGTTGTGAAGAGATGGTATCCAGTGCGGTATCTTCTCCAAACGCCCTCTTAGATAGAGTGATCGAAGAAGTCGAGGCGGTAAAGACAAAGAATCTAAATCAATGATCTCATCTTCTTCTTTTGCCACAACGGATAACGAGAGAAGGTTGTTTAGCTTCTCAAGGGATGAACATAGCATCATCCCATCTTCCTTCTGTAGCCTTAAAATGACCAATCTCCTCAGTTGAATTAGCTTCCCCACCTCTCTTAGCACAATGACACTATTACTCCCTTCGTTTACTTCAATAGCACATAGTTTCTGCAAGTACAACAAACTTCCTATTCCCGCGGGGGCTTTGAAGCCAAATATATTGTGAAAAGGAAGATAACACTGGACCTTGTTGTAGCGATACAACAAAAGATGGCGAAGGTGTTGGAGCTTCAAGATCTCATCAGGCACCTCGGTGACATTCGTTTGTTTCAGATCCAGTGTTTCTAGCTTCTTGAGTTTTCCGATCGATTTTGGGATCATTTTTACATTGGTCGCCCTCAAACTTAGATAAGTAAGATTAAGGAGGTTCACAACTTCATGTGGGAATGTTTCCAATTTTGCTCCACTCAAGTCTAACACTGTTAGTAGCCTTACACCCTCGCCTAAGGATGCAAGCTTTGAAAAAATGGACACTGAATCTATTGCGCTGAACACGAGTAAAGAACGAAGGCCAGTGACACAAATACTTCCCTGAATTTCTTCCAAATTCTGGTGGATCGAGAGGCGTCGTAATTTCTCAGGCCACGCTATGCCTCTTCCACTTGCTATTGTGACAATGTTTTGCACTCTTGACTTTGCAATTATCATTTCACGCCAAAGGTCATGGATCCGATAAGCTTTGAACCTTCCATCCCTCGCGGCATTTGTCACTTGAACTAAACTTCTGTTCATCAGCTCATTGAGGTAGCCCTTAGCAACTTCTTCCTTCGTCATTCCTTCTTTCACTTCTATAAACCCTTCTGCAACCCACAACCGAATTAATCTCCAATGATCAAAGAGACAATCTTCTGGAAAAATGCTCAAGTACAAAAAACATAGCCTAAGATGGTAAGGCAAATCAAAGTAACTGAGAGACAATATCTTTTTCATGCTCATGAGTTTGTCATTTCCTTCTAGTTCTGCACCCAGGCCACGGTAAATCCTTTCCCACTCATCTGCACTCTTCTCCTTTGTTGATAACAGACCACTAATTGCCACTATTGCAAGTGGTAACCCCTCGCATTTTCCCAAGATTTTTTTAGAAAGATCTTCCAAATATGAAGGGCAAGAATTCTCCTTGAATGTTTTTGAACAAAACAAGGCCCATGACTCTTTGGGAGGCAAGGGCTTGAGATTATACACCATGCCATGATATTCTTCACTAGCGAAAGAAGCTAAATCTACATTTCTTGTTGTCAAAATTACTCGACTGCCGCAATTGCATTCAGGAAGTATGATTCTTAAAACTTCCCATGCATGAATATCCCATACATCATCAAAAACAAGCACATACCTCTTTTGCTGCAAAAAGGCATTAATTATACCTTTCAAGCTATTTGCATCCATATTGCCCACTCCTCGTGGGAGTGGTTGCCTGACTTCTTCAAAGAGAACTCGAATCATGTCTTTTAAAAGCTCTTCGACCTTGAATGATTCAGACACAATGATCCAAGCATGGTTCTGGAAGTGCCTCTTCACTGTTGCGTCGTCGTAGACTTTTTTTGTAAGAGTGGTTTTGCCCAATCCACCCATTCCGGCTATAGAAAGCACCTTGAGTCGAGGATCCTCATCCATGAGCAACTGAATCAAGTGAGATTTGGGCTTGTCAATGCCCACAAGGTCGGCTTCTTGGAGTAGAAGGGCATCGCCACGACAATGATACCATGCGATGTCTAAATGAGTAGAGCTTGAGCCTTGCTCTTTTTTGCCATGCATGTCACTATATCGCTGATGTCCCTCAGAAATATTGATGATTCTCGACTTGATTCCTTTCACTTCAGAAGCAATTTGGTGGCGAGCTTTTAAAGTCTTAATAAAAAAAGAAACCTTATGTACGAAGGCACCAAATCCGGTGCTCTGATGATGTCTAGATTTGAGGCGAAGCATGTACATGTCAAGAGCATCTGCAGTGTCATATGCAGCTTCTCGAACTTGCTTCACCCATACTTTGATTTGCGGGTCTCTATCTTCTATAGCATCAGCAACTCTAAGGAAGTGTGTCATGCGCTCAAATTTGCCTTTTATGTATTCGATGTCTTCCCGTACTCCGCTCAACAAGTTCAACTCTTCTCGGAGATCGGGTGTGAAGATGGATAGAAGTTCGAACACAGCCTCTGCCATTTTTTATTTTGGTGATTTACGGAGTAGCTTTGGATTTGAAGAGAAAGGGGGTGGTGAGGGAAAACCGGTATGTTCTTAGTTTATTCAAGTGAGCCCTGAACTAGATAGCCCTGAACCGGTATGTTCTTAGTTTCTTTAATTTGTTATTTTAGTTTCTCCACAGGATCTTTTAATGGTCCCCTATTTCTTTGCACATGTAAGACAGAGAATAGGAAAATGAGGTGGTTCGAGTACGTAAGCACAACAGGAGAATTCGCTGCTTTTGTGCCAACCTTCTCGCCTAGAAGCTAGAAGGAATTTGACTCTTAGCTAGAAGCTCGATGTGAACACAGAGCAAGATGTGAAGAAAAAAATACACAGGATGAGTGAGAGGTCAATTTTTGCATTCATGATTTGAGGTCGGCAATTGCCTAAGGGGTGGTAAGTGGAATTACTCTCTTACCCTTTAGGGTGAAAAAAAAAAAAAAAAGACTTGGGGTGATGCACCGATATCTCTCTTTCTCCTCTTCGTGGTGTTTGATAGCCCTTGGAGGTATTTTCTCTCTTCTCGCAAAAGATTCAGCAAAAGTGAATCTTTTCCCATTGATTTGTTCCTTATGGGAGTTTATGTCAACTTTCCAAATCAGTTTTTCACTTTTTCTTTTAAAGTTAATTAATCAAAATTCAGGAAATTGCTAAATAATGCTTGTTTATATATATATATAGCCCAGCCAGCTAATAGCCAAATTCATTTCGAGTAATTTGGAGTATTTAATTAGAAATAACCCAATAGACACGTTGTTTGTTTGTTTTTTATTTAATTTTAGCCTATGTCTTATATTAAAACGGACAGTCTCTGCTTGTTTTTGCAAATTCTAAAAAATTCAACTTTGATTCACACTTTTTCGACACTTCATTTCCAATAACTTTCCTTAGAAGCTAAAAGAAAAATTAATTAACCACGAGAAACTAACCATCATGCCAAGTATTAGTCTGAAACCCTTATCATCTCACAATTAGTGGTCCATTTTTCACTACACAGATTGATTTTGTTTTATTGAAGGGGACCGACCACCTTCAAGGTATGAACACACAACACGTGAGCACGCACATAGAAATACATGTCTACTATCCCAAAAAAATTTATTTTGGTATTTTTATTTTTCCTAATTTTTTGAATTAATCATTCAACTAAACAAGAGTTATAAAAAAAAAAGTATAAAAATACGGACTATAGATTAATTTTTTTTATTATATAAAACGACACTACATGAAGATATATCCCTTATTTGGTATTTACTCTCTTCTTTAGTGTATGTTCTTTTTGCTTTTCGTCATAATTTATATTTTAGACTTTTCTTGCCGAGTTGAATGATCCATCCTAAAAATATAACATCAATCAAACAAAAAGTTAAATTTAAGAAAAACGGAGCCATTGTGAGTTGGTTAATTTGCTTTGGGAAATTGTAGTCATTTCATGCACTAGAAAATCAATATATTATTATCCTTTTCAAGTTCTGGGTGTCCATATAATGTCCACGTACTCCTTGTGCGAGTGGTTGCCAGGCTGCTCTCTTGGGTGGATCATGTCTTTTAGCTATATGGTATATCAATATAGCTAATGGTAAATCGAGCAGCCTGACAACCATATAGCTAAGAGCATCTCCGATCCTTAATTTCAAATTGGAGATGTCATATTTTTTTTTAAGGCTTATGTGATATTTTGGCATCTTCAATTTGACATCAAAGCTTCCTTTCCAACCTTTATGTCAAATGGCATTTTTCAAATTCAAACAGCCAAAATTTTCAAACGGTTGTGTTTTTCAAAAATTGGCATGCCACTAGCTTGATGCCAAAATTGGCATGTTTGGAGCAAGCTTAAATTACACGTGGACTTGGCCTAAGGAAAGGCAGCTTGATTGGAATGGTGGAAGCTATCAAAAGTTTACGTTAAACATTCACCTCAAATTTGGCATGCTCCGATTGGAGATGCACTAAAAGACAGAGAGCGGGCAAAATGAGACGGATGAACTCATAACGTATTGTTTTTTTCATTGGACTAGTTCTAGTTTGTATCTCGGTACCGTTTCAAATTTATTGCAATATATATTTTTTGATATTTTTAATATACGTACTTATGAATACCGAGGTAGTTCTGGGGACCCCTAAAAAAACACCCCAAATATGAATCTCATAGTTTTTTTTATCAAATTTTGATGATCCGAGCCACTCAATGTGTTGAGAATGTGATTTTAAGGGTACCTGTGAGAAATCAGCAAAAAAATATTTTAGGGGAAGAGCTTGATTTGAGCAGTTTTTTATTGAACAGTTCAATAAAAAACTGTTCGGATGAAGTCTTTCCCGGTCATTTTTTTTGCTGATTTCTCGCAGGTACCTTTAAAATCACATTCTAATTACACTGAGTGGCTCGAAATTGAATCATCGAAATTTGATCAAAAACTTTGGGGTGTTTTTTTAGATGTTTTTTTAAGGGTCCCCTGCAGAACCAGCTGGATTTAACGTAGAAACATAAGATAGAGAAATAAAATTAATTCTAACATCTTGACTCATGTTAATACGGTCTAATAACAGATTAACATAATTAAAAAAATAAAATGGACTCCAAATTTTGTTAAAATACCTTAAAATTCATGCCTTTTTATCAAAGAAAAAAAAATACTAGTATTTGTACCGGCCGAGATCCCAGTACAAGCTGATATAGACCGGTACGCCTGGTATCAACCAGTATAGGCCGTTGTTTTATCCGATACAGAACACCAAGATATGTGTACCATTTTATGACCAATTCGGGCCGGTACCGTACGGGATTGACAACATTGGGATAGACCCTGCTAGTAAGAGTGAAAACATAGAAGGATGTGGAAAAGAATACATGGGGTGGATGAGAGGTCAATTTTGCATTTTGCATTCTGCATTCAAAACTTGGGTGATGCACGGATATATCTCTCTCCTCTCCGCGGGTTTTGGTAGACCTTGAGATATTTTCTCTCTTCTCTGGTAAAAAAGATTCAGCAAAAGTGAATATCATTTTCCATTGCTTTTCTTGTCAGTGTTATGTCCCAAATCATTTTTTTTTTTTAAAATCCCTTTTGAAGTTACGGCCCGTCTCACTTATCAATGACCGGATACTTAAATTTAGGAAATTTCCACTGCTTGTTTATATTGTGGCGAACCTGCGGCTAAGAGCCAAATTCATTTTGAGTTATTTGGAGTATTTGATTACAAATAACCCAAGAGACATGTTGTATGTTTGTTTGTTTGTTTTAATTTTTTTATTTAGAACCTATTTGTCTGAAAGTCTTTTGTTTTTGGTTTTTTTTTTTTT
>BPLS01023075.1:0-41439 GCA_019656275.1 Rhododendron kiyosumense
ATAATAATAATAATAATAATAATAATAATAATAATAATAATAATACTTACACCTATAAATTCTTCATTTTCTCTTTCTTTTTTCAATGTTTTTAATTATGATTGGGAGCTTTATTTGAGGTAATGTGTTAGGTGTTAATGGGCTATAATTGGGTTGTGATTGAGTGTTCAACTAGTTTTTAATTGGGTGTTCAATTTTTTGGGGTTAGATATTCAAGACAGCACCCCAGGGTCTAAAAATATATAGATGTCTTATCTAGTTTGGTTGACATTCGATTTTTTTCGTTCAGTGTGATCGACAAACGTTATCAATTAGACCAACTTGGTACGAAAACTAAACTTGAAGGTCAAAAGAATTGTAATTGATATTTGGAGGATGAAAGTAAGACTCGGGTGAAACTAGGAGGATCATTTCTAAAAATTTCCCTTTCGCAAATAAGCCAAATGTCTCCTCTTTTTTTCTTTCTTTTTTTTTTTTGGTCTTTATTCAATTTTTTTTTACAATCAACTTTTTGTGGATTATTGATTCGTCTTGACTAGAAAATCGAAAAAATAAAAAAACTATGATTGAAACTCAAATTTTCTTGTATAAAGTAAAAAATAAGCCAAAAAGGCTTTTTTTTTTTTTTTTTTTGCATACACTAAAGATGCTCTTAGCCTTTCAGGTTCTGCCTTTTCTTTGCTCAAGATTGTATTAGACAGGAATTAGATATTATTGATTCTGCGCGTCTTGGATCATGTATTTGTTAATTTGCTTTTTTAGTAAAAAAATGTGTAAGGATCCACTATAGCAGTTTGCTTCAGGCCCCCAAAAACTTTGAGTCGGATCAAGAAAAACATGAAAATTCTAAAAAGCGAACAAAATCAAATAGGGATCATGGCAACTCTATAAGAGTATACATTTCCAAGCGGTTGCCCTAATCTGAACCACAGTGCTCCAAAAATTATTCAAATAAGAAACCCCAAAATTATGGAAGAGAGTCCATCAACCCAGTCACTTAATGATCCTTTTCTCTGTGTCTCTGCTAGGAACCATGCACAACAACCCATGTTTTTCTTTTATCAGATAAAGCAATTTGTAAAATGGAGGGAAAAAATGCTTTGTATATCATAAATGCAACATTGCCTAAGGTCATCCACAGTGGTATAATTAAAAGTCAATTGTTATTAAAGTTAACAATATTGTTGCAGAAGATGACTGACAATGATATATTCAAACTTAGCAACACTCTTAGAAATAATTAAATTTTGGGTTTTGGATAACCAAAGCAAGCAATCTTTTTCAATAATTAAAATTTGTGAACCCCACACTATATAAGTTAATAACTGGTTACAAAATTTGTGTACACGCGTGTTTCAAGTAGTATTTTCTCCTTCGCCTCTCTCTCTCTCTCTCTCTCTCTCTCTCTCTCTCTCTCTCTCTCTCTATTATATATATATATATATTTCACTTTACCCACAAATTAATTATTTCTCTTTCTTTCCCTCCCAAAGTGAAGCTCATATCTCTCGATCATCTACAATTCAACTCATCGTTGCCGGATTACGGTATTTCACTCTTCTTACTTGTTTCTATTTTATTCCTTTTCTTTTCTTCCCCTTGTGGTTGAGTACATGAAGGACCTTGCATTCTTTTCCAAATTCAAGAACACATCTGATTGTTTTTGGTAGATTAAAAGAGTGGTGGATTTGTGATATTAGTTTGGTTAGATAGGCTATAGGAACAAGAAAAAAAAGTTTCGGTGTTGCATGTTTTGATAGAGAACACTAGGAAGAACACCATATGTTCAACATATTTTTGCCCAAAAAAACGTAATAGAAGGAAGTGAATGGTGTGTGAGAGAGAGAGAGAGAGAGAGTGTGTGTGTGTGTGTGTGAAATTGTACCGGACACTTATTCTGGTTATGCATTAGAAGTGACCATTGTGGACCTCAGGTCCTCAACATTATTAAACTTAACAACATTTTAAATGATTAATCAAAAGCTGATGTGTCGACTTTTGATTGTTTATTTTTTATTATGCCACTATAAGCCATTTTTTCCAAATGACTCAATGAGAGTAAATTGGGGAGAGAGAAACGTTGGGGGGGGGGGGGGGGGGAGAGAGAAACATGGGAAGGAAAGACTGAACGAGAGTAAATTGGGGAGAGTGAAACGTGGAGACGTGAGGAGGAGGTGTGAATATGGAGTATAAATCATCCTTGCAGGAAAAGGCCTTTTCATCAGTTCCTCATGTAGGGCTTCTTTTTGGAGGGCTGGCAACGCTATAATTTCCACCTCATATCATTTTACCGAACAAAAAACAAAAAATCAAGTCTCTTGTGCGCCATTCTTCAGCCCTTTCTTAAGGTACGTACTGGCGTTCTGGCCAATTCCTTTGTTTCATGCTCCTAAATCATTGCATATATTTTTGTTCATATATATCCTGTAAATTTTTTTCTTATTAATATATAACTGGTGTGGTATAATATATACGCACGTATTGTGTGTTGGTCTTCTGTTATTAATTTGATTCCAATTTATTTCGCATGTATGTGATTTGGCCTTCTAGTCTTTATAAGATCTAATAATGATCAGGCAATAAAAATGCATGATTTTCATGCAAAATGTCTCCGTGATCGAATATTGATTGATGTCGTCTCGCATATTTTATGAAACTATGAGGCGCAATATAGCATTTATGAACATATTTGGATGTTTCATTCAAACTGAAAGAAGCATAGAACATACAAAAAACTTGATCTTTAGAGCCAACCAAATAGAGCCCGTCGAAACCTATCTCCATTTTTATTCTGCAAAATAAAACCCGAACCAACAAAGTGTCAGGAATAATAGGCCGAATTCCCACAAGTATAAACCGCGAAGGCATAAAAAAACTACATCGGAATGTGCAAGTGAGACACCAGCAATTTTATGTGGTTCCCCTAAATTTGATGTACATCTACGGGACTGGAGTCTGATTCCACACTATCAACAAAAAATTTACAAATGAATTTATAAGAGATTCAAGGATCTCACAAACATGGTTGCAAGTCAAAATTGATCCCTGCAGTTGCATCATAACGGTTCATTTTTGCATTCAACGGTCCAGATTTTTAAAAAAAAATTCAGGTTAAAATTTTCCCAGTTTTTTTTAACCTCGACCGTTAAAAACACTATCCGACAGTTGCGATAACTTGGACAGTACCCATGCAGTCCAAACATGGACTGCAAATAAGCCAAATTCATCCTTAAAATTCGCAGTTTATGGTATTTCATCAGGCATCTGCAATTACAGATACACGAACTGGTTCAAGTCAAGCAAATGCTTGCATTTTATTGAGCTTTGAGATGGAGTTTTAAGTTTCCCTAACTCAATAAGTGTATAAACCAAGGCCAAGAAATCAAACAAGCTTCCCAGTAGTTTGGATTTTCAAGTTTGGCTAAAAAAATAAAAGATCGGAAGTGACAGATAACGAAAGAGCAGCTATTAGTAGCTTACATCGTCGTCGTCATCATCATTCCCAAGCAAAGAGATGGCAAAAGAATAATTAGGGAGAAAAAAAAAATCCGTTCGTGTAAAACAGAAAGCAACGGCCAAAAACAAAAATGAAGAAATTAGAGGAGTTTCATAGTTTCATAAAATATGTTCATAAATGCTATATTGTGCCTCATAGTTTCATAAAATATGCGAGGCTACATCTATCAATATTCGATCACGACAACATTTTGCATGAAAATCATGTTCATAAATGCTATATTGCGCCTCATAGTTTCATAAAATATGCGAGACGACATCAACAAATATTCGATCACGAAGACATTTTGCATGAAGATCATGCATTTTTATTGCTCGATCATTATTCAATCTTATAAAGACTAGAAGGTTGAGTCACATACATGCGAAATAAATTGGAATCAAATAAAAGAAGACCAGCACACAATACGTGCATATATATTATACCGGGACCTATTATACCACACCTGTTATATGTTAATGAGAAATAAATTTACAGGATATACATGAACACAATTATATGCAATGATTTAGGAGCATGAAACAAAGGAATTGGCCGAAACGCCTGTACGTACCAAGAAAAGGGCTGAAAAATGGCGCACAAGAAACTTGATTTTTTGTTTTTTGTTTTTTGTTTTTTGTTTTTTGTTTTTTTATCAGTAAAATGATAGGAGGAAACTATAGCATGCCAAACCTCCAAAAAGAAGCCCTACATGGGAACCGATGAAAAGGCCATTACCTGCAAGGATGATTTATACTCCATATTCACACCTCCCCAAATCTCCATACTTCTCTCTCCCCAATTTACTCTCTCTCCCCAATTTACTCTCGTTCAATTTTTCCTCCCCGAGTTTCTCTCTCTCTCCCCACATCTCCACGTTTCTCTCTCCTCAATTTACTCTCGCTCACAACAGTTCAACGGATTTTTGGAAGCAACCATACGGATAAATATGGATTGCCGGTTGATCCAGACAAAACTTTTTCTCAAGTACTATCCGATGTTAATGCTACAGATGTAATACCCCGACTTTTTAGAACAAAAAAAATAAGGAAAAAGTAAGGGGGTAATCATTTAACGGGCCGCTTACCGTTAGGATTTAGAAGGTAAATTGTTTGTGACTTAAGGTATAAAACAATTAGAGTATTTTCTCCATATGTGTCAATTTTTAAAACGTTGTTGCCCTAACTTTGTTAACAACATTGTGGCCAAGGGAAAGGACATAAGTCCCTGCGAGGAGGAGAACCGAAACAAAATAATCCAGAAATGGGCGACATCTCATTATAGGGCGAATCTAATCAAATCCTATTAGAATATCCCTAGATTTTATGGGATATACTTAGATTTTATTAGATTATATAGATTATTCTAGATATTACAAGATATGATAAGATTATAGGTGGATTTTATTAGATTATATATATAGATTTGGATATATTTGGATACATATTACAAGATATAGTTAGATACGGTAGAATATTCTACATATACATAAGAGCTTGTGATCTAACACTATAGCACTCTCATCTACTTCACAAGCACACACCACACACACAACCCAAAACACATACACCACACTCACGGCACTCAACTAGAAAAGAGAGAGAGAGAGAGAGAGAGAGAGAGAGGGGGGAAAAGAAATAGGTAAGTTTTCACTCTCTTACTGCCATAACACACTCACACTTGCACTGGTACAAGCAAAAGAAGTTTGCTTTGTAGTAATTGCTTTTTTCTTTTAACAGATTTGCATAAAACATAAAAACGAGGGTAAGAATCATAACAAAGGAACCATGCACATGCACATGCACACAATAAAAATATCTTATGAAAGCAGTATTAGAATGAAATTAATTAGGAGAGTCTTATCTGCAAATAAAAGAGATCATGCAATTGGTAACTCACAGATTTATCAGCAAGAAGCATTTTTATTTAACTCTAACAAAAGTAGGAACATTAGCCTAGATTTTATCAATAACAGTAGTAACAAAAGATAGACTATTTTATGAGTAGGTACGAGTCCTTCGAAGTAGTTGATCATAAGCCAAGTTAGACGGAACAAAAGGTGAGTTATGAATTATCCCTGTTACATGATGTTTTGTAAAATTTATATTTTTAGGTTACTAAATTATGGTTATTTAACAATAAAGTTCTTTTGTAGCAAACATACAGTGAAATTATGATGTTTTGAATAGTTTATGGAAAAAAGGTATTATCGATACATCCGAACGATGTTCCTGAATCTAGGGGACGTTAAAGATGCTAGTCGGAATGGTGTTATAAGGGCGGAATGGAAAAAGGGGCATAGTCAGGTGTCCAATTGAATTGATCAATTCATCATGTTATGTTGGGGGTCGCTCCCTCATGACTGGCGATAATCGTTGGATGGTATATCATATTAGTTTTACAGCATGCATGTTATGTTATATGCAAACTTGTTTATGATATTGGTTACTGTTTAAGTCATAAAAAACAGAAGTTATGATTTTGGTTACAGTTTAACCCATGAAAAACTGAATTTATGATTGTTGTTTTCCTTTGATAAAAAGAATTCCATGTTAGCTCATGTAACTCTGGTAATTAATAATCTCACACAAGCAATGACTTATGTTATTGAAATCTCTTCTTTTCAGGTAATCAGAATTAGAAGGGCGGGCCAAATATAGGTACTATTAAGCTTAAATCATGGATATGTAACAAATAAGGGAGGATATAGCCATGTTTTCCGTTGGCAGTGAATAAATTCAGTAGTTTTTATTATTATTAAAAATAGCTTCCGCAAATGTTTTGCAAAAAAAAAAAAAAAAGAGACCTTTGATGAGACAAACTCCCTAGCCGGTCACGATTTTCAAATTCGCTTGATTTGGATCGTGACAACAGATGCATACGGCCCAATCAAAGTGAAGTTGCAAATATAGGTAGGCAGGAGTTTCCTATGTAGCAGAAAGATGAGTAACTGCATACCGGGAAACCAATGCATTAACTTCTTTGTCTTGTCGAGCAAAAAAAAACTTCTTTGTCTTGTATAATATAGAATTTGCAAAAGATGGCTCACAAGGAGTAAAGAGACAAAAAGGGGTCAATTTACTACAGTAAGCTACTCTTTTACAAATGATTTGTCACCTACAAAAAAAAATTTTAAAAAAAGAGTCAAATAATTGGATAATAGAGATCACTTTCGTATATATGATTTTGTTGGAGAAAATGTATGCTATCGGATTTTTCTGGTAGAATGATAATTTTAAATAATATTCATCAATCCAATTGACAAAATTAAATAAATAGAGAAAGTTGTAGAATAGCCTGTGGGGTAGTTGAGACACGTGATAACGCTCTTCTAAGGAATGATATATCCCCTCTTGCACAAAGTTAAACGGTATTCCTTCCCCAAGATCCGTATAAATACATCGACCTTCAAGTTTCCTTCTGTGCAGTGAAGCAAACTCACATTCCATGTAGTTTTCTGACACTCAAAATCCATATAAATACAGCACCAAATTTATGTGATAAAAGATGACCAAACACACGATCGAACAAAAGTAGCCGTCGTATGAAAGGTAAGAAGAGAACTGTATAATAATGTAGTAAAGGAAGGAAGAAAGATTTCTGGCACTGCTGTATTTTAAAAGAGGTAGAGTCTAATCGTTATATCTTAGCCTAGTATGTATTAGATTTATAGACTCCATATGCAACCAACTACTCTGCTATACAGGAGAAGAAATAGGAGGTTTAGTAAAAGTGGGTTGTTACGTTTAGGAGTTGTAGGCAGTAATCCTACCTTTAGTTTATACTGATATACAACTAATATCTAGGAGTAAATCAAGGAGACCAAGTCCACCCCCATTAACTCTAACTGTACAGCATAATTACTTCACAAACTCATGTGATTAATATTAACATAAAGTAAAATATTAAATTAAACAAACAGATTTGACATTTTGCAAAAAATTGCTTTATTAGTTGAGTTCTCCTAAACTTTAAAAAAAAAAAATTAAGTTATTTTGTCCTTATTTGAATTTTTTTGCATTTGTTAGTTTTGCGCCTAATTTTTGGACATTAATGATTCGTCTCGGCAAGAGAAATTGGAAAAGTGAATATTTTTTTTTACTTTACCCAAGTATTTGAGAAATAACCACTTTTTAGCAGAATTAGTGAAATAAGTTGACTTATTTTGCTAAAAGGTGGTTATTTCCCAAAATACTTTAGTGAAAGTAAAAAATAAAAATATTTTTTCGATTCCTCTCGTCGAGACGAATCAGTAATTCACAAAAATTTGTTACAAAACTAACAAATGCGAAAAAAATTCAAATAAGGACAAAACCAACTTAAATTTTTTTAAGTTTAGGAGTTAATTTATCACTATTTTTTGAACAACAAAGAAGATTTTTATTAAAAGAGAGAGAAGAGTAGAAAAGGGAAAACCAAGAACAAAAATAGCATCACAAGCGCAAAGAACACATCCCAACGAGGTTGGCACCCATCCCAGCGCCAATCATCTGCTCGAGAGTCCAAACAATGCTTAAAATTTTAAATGTATTTGAGGTCTCTACTGATTTTATTGAAAGCGGTACAAGAAATATAATTTTTATATCACATTATAGGTAAATTTGATTAACCAAATCAGATAAACTAATAATTGCATAATTTTGACACATGGTACCGCTTAATTGATCACATAGCTTTGACTTTTGACCTGTAAATACTTGACGAGATTTAATCGGCAAATACCGTTTCTCATCTATTAGGCCTTACAACACGCGATGATTTCTGAGAGACTTGAAATATCTATATCTCAAATATGTTAAAAGTTTACTAGTAACAAATAGCTATCAATTCTCAATAAGGAATACATATTTATAAATTTGTCAAATCGACCATTCGTCAACTAGCCACTCAACCTCCCTTTCCCCGAAATTGCTTGGGAAAATCCTATTGGCGGAATTTCTGTGTCAAAGCGAATCTCTTTCCTTGGTAGCTCAGAATTTTTAACTCCACAAGCTGGGCTTAAAACTCAATACTACATAGCTAATCTTCAGTTAAACCAAGGTGAAGGTTTAGCTTCATCAAGCACTGAAAAGAAAATTCTCCACAATCCCATTAAAATGAGGCCTCCAATTGTTCAAACCATCTCAGAGTTCTTCATCAAACCACAATATCCAGTAGAAGAGGCAAAGCCTCCAATCCACTTGGCCACATGGGACATGTTCATGCTCTCAGCGAATTACATCTAAAAGGGTCTTCTGTTCATTAAGCCTCAAACAACAACAAATGATCAGGAAAATCCAGTGAAATCCCTCCTAAATAGGCTCAAGGATTCCCTCTCTCTCACCCTTGTTCATTTCTACCCCCTCGCCGGTCGACTCGCGACCGTGAAACAAGAAAACCCGCCTTCTTACTCTGTGTGTATCGATTGCAACAACAGTCCCGGAGCAAAATTCATCTATGCAACTGCGGATTTAACTATCGTTAACGTTCTTTCGCCTGTTGATGTTCCTGTAGTCGTCCAATCCTTCTTCGATCACGATAGGGCAATTAATCACGATGGGCATTCGATGTCGCTGCTGTCGATTCAAGTCACGGAGCTAATCGATGGGATTTTTATCGGTTGCTCAGCCAACCATGCGGTTATTTACGGAACATCTTATTGGCATTTCTTCGAGATTTTGTCGAACACTTTCAGTACAGAGGAGAAGAATGCTGAAATTTCTCGACCCCCATTTGTTAAACACCGGTTCCCCAAGGACCCCAACGGGCACGGTCCCATCCACAACCTGCCTTTCTCTCACCGTGAGCAGTTTATTGGGAGATTTGAAACGCCCCCGCTGAGAGAGAGAATCTTCCATTTCTCGTTGGGATCCATAGCAAGACTGAAAGCAAAGGCTAATTCTGAAAGCAAATCAACCAAGATTTCCTCGTTCCAATCTGTAACCGTGCTTGTCTGGAGATGCGTGGTCCGGGTCCACCGTCTTCCACCCGACCCAGAAACCACTTGCACCATGACTGCAAATAGCCGAAGCCGGACAGACCCGCCATTGCCGAATGAGTACTTCGGGAATTCGGTGAGCAGATTGACGGGAAAAGCCTCCGTTGGTGAACTGCTTGATCACGGATTGGGATGGGCGGCGTGGTAGTTGCACGAGGTGGTACGTTGAGAGCCACTCCGGTGTGGCGGTGCAATAGTGGGTGCAGAAGTGGATTGAGAATCCAGTTGCATACACATGTGGGCATAATTCTCTCATCGCTAAAAATAGTAGTATTCTTACGGTTACGGCTAAAGTTAATACTCCCCGTCCCAATTTACTTGTTCAAGTCTTATTCTAACCAGATAAAAAAACTAGTTATATCTTTAAATTGATAATGAATTTTAGATTCAATACGGATTTTGTTTGATAGATCTCAATTTGTCCTATAATACAATGTTTTCAAAATCACCTAAAACATTATAAATTACAAGATATAATCAATTGAAAAATAGCACAAACTCCTAAAAGTAACAATTAAATTAGGACGGAGGGAGTAACATGATTAGTTAGAAAAAATGCGGTGTATGTGTGATACTTCATCGTGTTTGATTTTTTTCCCTAATGGTATAAAACATTTTAAAAGTTTATTTTAGTTAAATTAGAAAACTAAAATCCCATGTTTAATCTTTTTTATCTTATACTAACCACCTATATTGATTTTTTTTTTTTGTTAGAAAACCTAAGACCTAAAGGTCACTTTAAGACTCTAAAATCTCAGGACGGGCTTGACTATTGTGAATTACATCAAGGGAATGTACAATATACGGATTATTTTGGAGCTCATGTCAATTAATTCTACTTCTTGACGGGACTCCGTGCAGAACTAGTCTTTAATTTGACCGACGAATAACGGGTAACTCAAATGTCAATACATTCTGTTGGATCATTTTTTTAATAAAATAAATGTAAAATATTAATTTCTCGATTATCATCCTCATTATTCTTCCGTTACACAATTATGTTTATATTAAATCAAATTCAGTTACAAGATTAAAGGGAATTTATGATTGTTGTTATGTCGATATTAATACCTACAAGTGTGATTGTTATGGAAAATAGATGAAGCATATGGAGAGTATACACCAAAAATGAAAGAGAGTTTTAGAGTATTCATAAACTATTCTTTATAGAGTTTGGCAACTCGGTTTATGACTCATTCAAATCTCTCGGTGGTCATGAACATCGGATGAAGAATGCTTGTGAGCTCTTGGGTTTAATGTTGGGGCTAGTACACTCTGGTGGAACCTTCACGAGAGGAGAAATATTAACCTTAAGACTATGACTAGCTACATGACTCTCATTCTCATTGGCAACTTATTTCCTACTTTCTTTACTTATATATTCTCTTGTATCTACTTGTTGAGTTTTTATGTTTATGTGTACCTATATAATTCTTGTGATAAATAAATATTTGTGAATAAAAGTTTTAACATATCATCCATAATAAGCAAATTGTGAAGAGCTCAAGTGAATGAGCATAACACCAGCATTCACAAATTTAGCTCGGCCTGAATATTCCATTGGAAATCCTAGTTTTAAAACAAGCCAAACTCAACAAGTAGATACGAGAGAATATTCCATTAGAAATCCCGTCAAGTGATTTTTTATTTTTTATTTTTTTAAGAACAACGGCCTTGAAGATGAAAAAAATGATCACTTGGCCCATCTTCACTAACACTGTTCGGGGAAAAACTTAAGTCATTTAACCATGTTGTTCACACTAACAAATAAGTTTTGGCTTTTTACCATTTTCACACTAATCAACAATTTTTTCACCTTTTTTCACTCACATGCCTATCTACAACTTATTCGTTAGCAGAAGCAAATTGACATTTCTTACTAACTTCTTCACTATCGGAAACAACTAACAATTTTTCAACAAAAAAAAAATTTCTCCAAGTTTTTGGTTGCAATCAAGTTGTTAGTTGTTTTCGATAATGAATAAATTGTGAGAAATATCAAGTTGTTTTCACTAATGAGTATGTGAGTGAAAAAGATGTTGAGAAAGAAGTTACGGTAGTATTTTTGACAAGTTGTTAGAGTGAACAGTGTGCATAGTGTCAAATCAAGTGAAATTTTTGACTACGTCAATGCATAGATATCACATGCGTGATGCGGCAGATTTGCGAAATTAGATAAAGGTAACAAACAAAATAAGTATGAGAGCCACATACAAGTCAGAGTCGGAATCTGATCTATCGGTGATTGATTTCGATACAGGCAACTCATCAATGATCTTGAAATCAGCATTCGTTTCCCACGTTTGAGGAATTCTTACAGAGTGAAACGGTAGAACGCCCTTCTGATTATTACCAACGGTAGAATGCCCTTCTGAATATTACCATTGCGGATGCTCCAAATATACGTTCATTTCGATGCAAAGTTGGATGATTTCTAAACACCCTTCTTGTTCCTGATATCAGATTGAGGTGTTTTTTCATAGAGACCTTTTTTTGAACAAAATGAGCAACGGCTCCGATCATCTTTGCAGGATCCAAGACGAGTGCAAAAAAGATCTGTGGTCGGCTGCTGAGCATCCTTCGCCGTATCTTTATTGTATATGCAATCTGCCATCGGAATCCAACTTCAATTCTGGCAAGGTTGGGCGCACGTGTCACCTGCAGCGGAGTAGTAGTTGCGAAACTGGACCCCACATATTGACATGTTCTAAGGTGCAAGAGATCGATTTGAGGATTCTTGAGTCCTTCAACCATAATTAAATTGAGAATCTGCAAAGATGGGCAGCAACTGTTCACCTTATCTAGGTCTTCATCATTTAGTCTTACGAATGCAAGTGTCAAACTAGTGAGCTTGAGCATTGCACTACTCAAGCCATTGGTTGACAGCCAAGCATTCTTCAGCACTAATTCATGCAAATTAGTGCCTGCATATAGATAGAAGAGGACGAAAAAGTATTGTTTAGATACATAAAGTAACAATGCAAGTGTTCTAATGCTGAATTTGGAGCACAATTATATTACAAGAAGTTTGTGATTTTATAAATGAAAGTCAAACGTTTTTCAAACAAATTCTACTAAATCAACAATTAAAGTGATAAACATGGAAAAGCAACAAAACTCTTCCACATTCTGCAGCCAATGCCTGAAATTCAAACTCATTTTGCATAATTAAATTTTTAAAAAAAAACTTCATCGAAGCACCACTATTGCCGTTCTAAAATGCATACACAAGAATCAACTTCTCTCAGCCAAATTCTAGGGATAAGCCAATATTCTACCTGAAAAGGGACAATATATTCCGAAATTCCTAAAACATAGAGCCTAATTCAAATTTTTCTTCAAACATAGAATATAAACATAGAGCCTAATCCAAACAACTTTCTTTCCTAGAATTAAACTAGAAATCAGTCGAAGTTATAGTAATTCAATCAATATATCCCTACAGATACGAGTAACCGCTATTCGTTTGAATAAGGGTTAACTCTTTAGTTTTTATAAATTTATTTTTGACACGACGACATGATGAGTTATCTTTGTAACCTATTTATGTCATAAGATAAAATTATCTTTGTAGTAATTCAGTTAACAGTTTTTTTTGTTCTCTATAAAGTATTGTTCGAATAAATGCATATACAAAATAATATTGTGATCATATTGTGATTTGATTGTAACTTATTACAATTTTCTTATAATTGGGATGATTATCTTCCACAGTTAGGCTTTTTTCTCTTGTATAAATAAATGTCTCATTATACGGTTTCATATTATCGAAGTCAATAAAATATTTCTTCCAAGACATCACACTTCCAAAAGAAAAAACATAAATCTAAGAGAACCATTTGTAGATATAAACAAACACGCAAGTAGTAACTTACAGTGAAAAACTTCAGGACCGAGATCTAATTCGCAACACACAATTTTATCAATCTGCCATCCGAATCCAACTTCGAATCTGGTAAGGTTGGGTGCATGTATCAGCGGCAGCTGAGCAGTAGGCGCTGAACTGGACCCCACAAATTGACATGTTCTAAGGTGCAAGAGATCGACGATTTGAGGATTCTGCTTGAGTCCTTCAACCATAATTAAATTGAGAATCTGCAAAGATGGGCAGCAAATGTTCACGTTGTCTAGGCCCTCATCATCTAATCTTACGAATGCAAGTGTCAAACTCGTGAGCTTGAGCATTGCACTACTCAACCCTTTGGTTGACAGCCAAGCATTCTTCAGCACTAATTCATGCAAATTTTTGCCTGCATATAGATAGAAGAGGATGAAAAAGAATTGTTTAGATACATAGAGTAACAATGCAAGTGTTTTAATGCTGAATTTGGAGCACAATTACCAAGAAGTTTGTGATTTTATCAATGAAAGTCAACATTTTTCAAACAAATTCTACGCTAAATCAACAATTAAATTTATAAACATGGAAAAGTAACAAACTCTTCCATATTCTGCAGCCAATGCCTGAAATTCAAACTCATTCAAACTCATTTTGCCTAATTAAATTTAAAAAACTTCATAGAAGCACCACTCGTGCCATTCTAAAATGCATAAACAAGAATCAACTTCTCTCAGCCAAATTCTAGGGTTAAGCCAATATTCTACCTGAAAAGGAACAATATATTCCGAATCATTATGGGTGTGTTTGTTCCCTCTTTTTCAACTTTTCATTATCTCCTTTTCCTATTTTAGGTGTTTGGCTATCTCTTTTAAAAACACATTATGGTCGAATGAGTTTGTAGATTTTGTATTTAGAGAGCAAAACGTAAAAAGAGGCCAAGAGGTGTTTTTCCCATTCTGGGATTAATAGCTTTTTTCCTAGCAATATACAATTACCAGACTACACACTCCTTTATTTCACAATTACCAAATCCATCCCTCACAATAAACACGTTTCTATCCACAAAAAGTTTTGTTAATATGGTTTTTTAAGATGTAGTTTTATGGGTATTTCCTATTTCGTTTCATAGAAATTAATTCCGGGTTGGAGTGTCTTAGGAGATCTAAAGTTGTGTTAAATTTAACAACTTTTTGTATTCGATTTTACCATTACCTATTCAGTGTAGATATTACACACAATACAAAAAATATGTTCCATAATACAGAGTATATAAATTTTACTAATTAAATGACTAGAAACATTATTACTACATCCTTTAATACAATAATAAAGAACAAAGGGCAACATGGTAAAAAATCAACTCATAATTCGTTTTCATCATTTATCTACCACACACTATTCCTGTTCCAAAATACTTTCTACACATCTCCCAAACACTTTTACAGATTCAAAATACATTCTAACCATAATTCAAAAGGCTAAAAAGTCAAAAAGTTAAAATGAAAAGCCAAAAATAAGGCTACCGAGCATAATTCAAATGTTTCTGCAAACATCGAATATAAACATAGAGCCTAATCCAAACAACTTTCTTTCCTAGACTAGAATTAAACTAGAAATCAGTCGAAGCTATAGTAACTCAATCAATATATCCCTGCAGATACGAGTAACCGCCATTCTTCTGAATAAGGGTTAATAACTCTTTAGTTTTTATAAATTTATTTTTGACACGACGACATGATGAGTTATCTTTGTAACCTATTTATGTCAGTAGATAAAGTTATCTTTCTAGTAATTCAGTTAAGAGTTTTTTTTGTTCTCTATAAAGTATTGTTAGAATAAATGCATATACAAAATAACATCGTGATCATATCGTGATATTGAGATTGTAATTTGATTATAACTTATTACAATCTTCTTATAATTGAGATGATTCTCTTCCATAGTTAAACTCATTTCCCTTATATAAATAAATGTCTCATTATACGATTTCATATTATCGAAGTCAATAAAATATTTCATCCAAGACATCACACTTCCAAAAGAAAAAACATAAATCTTAGAGAACCATTTGTAGATATATACTTACAGTGAAAAGAAATCAAAGACAGAACCTCCGACCATTTCCCACGAGAATGCATCCGGTAATCCGAAATCGAAAGCGAAGCCAACCCTCCACATACTCTCTTCAACCACGGATACACAAAACTTACTTTCGTCAAATGCAGATCGTCCAATTTTATATCTAAGGACTTATGGTTGGCCCGCTCCTCCACGCCGATGGAGATGTAATCCACGTCTCCCATGCTCAAAATGACATCCGTTACGATTTCCTTGAACGGAGTGATTGGTTGTCCGGAGTTGGTGTAGCGGTCCAAGGGGCAAAGGAGGTTGACTGATCGGACTTCAGTGGAGATGTCGGAGAAGGTTCTCGAGACTACTCGGATGCTGGCGAGGTCATCTAAGTAGAGTCGACGCAGGATGTTGACGATTAGCTCTTTAGGTAGGTCGTATATATGAGTGAGAGAGGGAGAGTTGAGTAGACTCGGCACTTCGAGGATTGGCAGCCCAGGTAGGTCATCCATGAGAGAGAGAGCGCTTTGGGATGAGCTCTGGGGTTTATTATTTGGATGATGCTGTGGTGTCCCCAGTCATTTTGGGGACACTGTAATTTTTGGCATAACAGAACCCTTGCAAATATAACAAAAATCATTACAAGTATAATAGAATCATAACATGGCATAACCAAGACATAACCAAAAACCAATCAAGGCATAACCAAAAATCAACCAAGGCATAACCAACCAAGTTATACCTTGTTATGGTTTTGGTTATACTTATAATGGTTTTGGTTATGCTTGTAATGAATTTGGTTATGTTTATAATAGTTTTATTATGCCAAAAGTTACAGTGTCCCCAAAATGACCGGGAATACCGAAGTCATTCCCTTATTATTTTGAAGATGCGTATAAGATCGGAATGAAATTGTTTCTCTTCTTTTCAAAGACTAGACTTCTGAGATCCCTAAGAACGGAAATAAATAAATAAAACTATGGTCCAGTAATGAAATATTTGCAGAAATTATGCGTAACAAACAAAGATTTCACATAGCAAGTGAAAATCAACAACAGAACCAATGGCTTATATGCAGATCGAGCAAACTATTCAAGAGAGAGTATATAAAATTGTTGCTTTTCCAATTTTTCGAAACACATCGGTTGTTGTTCACAGAAAAAGGTTTCTACCACTAATATTTGTTAAAATATAAATATTGATTGTTCTACATAGGATCGGACGTACTATTTTCCCGAAACAATTTTCGAGAATTACAATAAATCGTTTTGGTATTTGTTTATATTCTGAACGAATATCCGTTAGAGTATACGGAAAAAACTGACAAGGTTGCAATCATCCTCACAAAAATACAAGCAAACATAAACATTACATAAATCAACTCGGAAGAGGGTTTGACAACTCACTGTTGTGTGTTAAAGAGAGAGGGAGTAGGTTGGACGAATACGATCTGCCTCCGAAAAACTCAAAGGTGGAAGTTCTTGCTGCTATGTAGGGTTCGCGATCAGAGGGGGGTGATGCTGGAGTTCCTGCA
This sequence comes from Rhododendron kiyosumense, assembly GCA_019656275.1. NCBI lineage: Eukaryota > Viridiplantae > Streptophyta > Magnoliopsida > Ericales > Ericaceae > Rhododendron > Rhododendron kiyosumense. The sequence continues at coordinate 16,919 of BPLS01023075.1, forward strand.
CCTGACGGGATTTGGAGATAGACGGAGGAATTGCTGGATGGAGGAGATGTAGGTTCTGTGGAGAGTTGGTGAGGAGGATCGGAGGGGGGGCTGATGCCGAAGGAGGCGTCTGAGTGGAGAGTCAGTGAGGAGGAGAAAAGGGGTTGGAGTGTGTGCGGCTACGGTGAGAAGAGAAAAAGATAGGGTTAAAAACGAATAGTCAGAGTATTTTGGTAATTTTTGTCCTCTGCAAAAGGCCTACGTGGAATGCTCGTGGCTTTTTTATGCCTTATTTGGATTGGAATTTGAAAAAAAATTTGAAAAATAGTAGGAGTAATGAGTGGAGAGAGATAGAGAGAAAAATGTTGAAAGTAAGGAGAATTTAGGAGAAATCTAGGAGGAATTTTTTGAAAAATTCTTTTTAAGTTCCAAAGAGAACAAGGCATTAGGCTTGACTTTTTTAGCCGAAGTAGCTATTTTAGGTTATTGTTTATTCGGGCCCCGTTCCAGAACACCTTATTAAAAAATAGGTACTTTTTTCACATTTTTAAACTTAAAAATAATATAAATGAAAAATAATTTTTTAATTTTTTTTCATCGTATTAAAGATCTGAATGAAATCTATCAAACAAGATCCATATTGATAAGAAAATAATTTGCATAAGCACATAATTTTTTAGTTTAAAATTGTCTTTTTAAAAAATAAATACTTATTTTCCTTTCCGAAACGGAACCTCAGTGATGAAGCATAGGTTGGACGCATAGAGTTTCTCTCTCCAGAGAGAGCTCTCTTTCTTATTTTCCATTTCTTCAGCCGCCCCTGTTTTTTGATTTCCCCTATCTCAGTCGGCTTCCCTCCATCTCTTTTCTCCCATGTTCTTCTTTTCTTCTCCTATGCTCTCATCTCCATAGTTGTGAGATGGTTGTATTAGCAATAATTGATTTTGATTATGTTTTATTACAAAATTGATTTATGAAAAGCATTGTTAAAATATTTTAATGAATTTTGATGAAATATTTTACGTGTTGTACTTAACTTGGGTTGATTATTTTAATGAAATATTTTAGGACAAAGTTGAACTAATAACTTCCCGCCACGTTATCGAAAGTACAAACCCAATGGATTACGTGTTGTACTTAACTTGGGTTACTCCTCCAAGTCAAAACTTAATCCAAAGGTTTTAAGAATTACCCACATGCACATCATATTATTGGAAAATTGCTGCTCTGTGAGTTTCAGAGGAAATTTGTTTCTCGCACGCAAAAAGTGTTCCAAATTTCAATCTGTTTGAACTGGTGAAAATATTTTAATTTTCTGATCATTTTATCCTAAATGATCATAGTTAAATTTTGACCATAAGACTCTCGTTGATTAACCCTAAGAAAGTCGTAAAACTAAATATTTCTTAGGACTGGCTAACCAATGAAAGCTCTAAAGCTAAAAATTAATTATGACCCTTTAGGATAAAATTATTAGAGAAATATGATCTTTGTACCAGTTCAAGTGAATTGAAAATTATAACACTTAATTTTTTAACCATATTTTTTAATATATAACTGTAGGTTAAAAAATTAAGTGTTCCAAATTTCAATCCGTTTGAATGAGTGGAAAGATTTTATTTTTCTGATTATTTAATTCTAAAGGGTCATAATTAAATTTTGACTCTAAAATTCTCGTTGATTAGCCCTAAAAAAGTCATAGAACTAAATATCTCTTAGAGCTTGCCAACGAGAGTTCTATAGCCAAAAATTAATTCTGACTCTTTAGGATAAAATGATTAGAGAAAAAAAGGGAAAGTAACTGAGAAACCTAGGATATATATGGGTCATAATTAATTTATCCTATTTCTCTGATCAAAAAATTTTAATTTTAATTTTAATTAAAAAAATTTCACCCGTTACTTTCCCCTTTCTCTGATCATTTAGGATAAAATGATCAAAAAATTAAAATCTTTTCACTAGTTCAAACAGATTGAAGTTTGGAACACTTAATTTTGCGTATGAGAAACAAATTTCCTCCGAAACTCGCAGAGCAGCAATTTTCCAATAATAGGGTATTGTGGCATGTCGGTAATTCTTGAAACCTTTTAAAGATTAAGTTTTGGCTCGGAGGAGTAACGCAGGTTAAGCAAAGCACGTAATCCATTGGGTTTGTACTGTCGATGACGTGGCAGGAAGTTATTAGTTTGGAGGAAAGGACCACATTTCCTCCCCTGGCGGAGGGAATTTATTCTCTTTTCTTTTTCCTTTGGGAAAATTTTAAAATGGCACCTAAACTTTGCACCAAATGTCACCGAGACACCTGAACTTAAGTTTATTTCAATTAAACACCTGTACTATCAAAATCCCCAAATTTAGACCCCTGCCGTTTATATTCCGTCCACTCCATCCAAAAACTGCTGACATGGCATCTCTAACCGTTTTAATTGCCCCGTTGCATATGTTTTCAACAGGGGACGATGCACCCAAGCAAAACTCATCACTTTGTCCATTACTTCTTCCTTTCCTTGGTCCCGCCGAGCAGAAAGAAACAACGTTGGGGTTTCTTTCTGAGTTTGGGGAAAAAAATTAAAAGTAAAATTTTTTTTATCACTCCCTCGATAATTATTTTTAAAAAAGACAAAAATAAGTAAAATAAATTGAGTTTTGATAAAAAAAAAATTTATTTTTCCGATTCCTTTCGTCAAGACGAATCAATAAGTCATAAAAAATTGGCGCAAAACAAACAACTGTAAAAAAATTTGAATAAAGACGAAAAAATAAGCTACTTAACTTTTCAATCCAAACTCACCGAGTTCAACCATGAAGACCACTGAGAGTTCAACCATGGCTGTTTTGCCATTTTTTTTATATATGCATTATGTTATGTTTTTTTTTTTTTTTGAATGGCTGGATTATGTTCAAACACCAATTTCTGTACAAAGCAAGTATATGACATTCATAATTCCAATATTCATGAAACAAAAAACCAACAAAGTTCAAACAACACCAACTTCCGTACTTACTCATTCAAACACCATCTTACTTACTAGACAAAAACAAACTTAGTTCAAACAAACTACAGTACTTACTACGCAAACTTAGTTTATTTTGTCAAACACCACTTAGTAGACAAAAACCAACTTCAGTAATTGAAACACCAACGTAGTTCTCAATTACTAAACAAAAACAGTGCAAATTTGTCTCTTTTCATCAGCACCTGCACCACCATTCCCCTTGCCAGCTTCAGTTTCTCTTTTGAACTTGCCCTGCAGTCCTCCCTGCACCTCTATTCCTTTTCACCTGCACCATAAATGCAAATTTTCAACCATGTTGAATACGTCATCAAAACTAATTAAAATAACTTTAACTTCATATAAATTTTCAAACAAAAAATTAATAACTCACTGGTAGTTTGAGCCTTGTAGCTGGTACAATGCTTACACCACTCTGACTTGTTGCACCATTTTGCCTTGTTACTCCACTCTGCATACATAGTATTTTAATTACTTACCACTATGCATGGATTGTATAAATTTAAAAAAAAAAAAACTCATAGTACTTGCATATGACTTACCATTTGGGATGTTGAACCCTGCTGTGTTTTTGCTGCATTTGGAGCCTGCTCAGTTGAAGCATTTGGACCTTCTGCTGTTACTGTATTTGAATCTTCTTCTGTTGTTGCTGTAGTTGGATCCCCCTTGCAACTTCTTTTGTTGTGTCCTACCTGACCACATTTGCCACAAGTCATCTTAACTCCCTTCCTTCCAACCCTAGTTGGATCCACTGGCTCCTGTTCTTGTGGTTCCCTCCTCCTAGCCTTTTTAGGCCTGCCAGCCCTTTTCTTGACATCTGGTGGAAGTATGATAGGATGATCAGTTGTTGGCCACATTTCCCTGCCATTAATTGGTCCCAATCCATTTCCATAACAACTCAGGTAGGTGGTTACCTTATAACAATCATGCACATAGTCCATGGGATCCATGTGTAGATGGTTATACCCACATACAGCATGCACACAAGGAATTCCACTTAACTCCCATTTCCTACACCCACAGGTTTTATTCTCCAAGTTTACCTTGTACTGCTCATAGGGTCCAACAATTTCAAAATTCCCACTGCCACAATACCTAGCAATCCATCCCTTTTCACCCCTAAAAAGGTCAAGCCTCTTCTTAATCTTGGGACAAATTGGATCTTTGCACCTCTTCATAGCTTCAAGCCTCTTCTGAGTTGTTTGAATTAGAATGATTCTTATTCTCTCTAACATTGTAATGATTGGCTTGTCCCTAGCAGATAGGATGGCAGCATTGAAACTCTCACATAAGTTATTCAATAGGATGTCACATTTAGGGAAAGTGTCAAAATGTGATCTGCTCCAATTCACGGCTGGCCTCTTAATCAACCAAGCTAATGCCTTAGGATCTGCCCTCTTCATTTCTTCCATGGCTTTGGTGAATGCTGCAACAGTGGAAGCTCTAGCTGCCTTCCAAAGTATTTCCTTTAAATGCAAACCCTTGAAGTCACCCTTGAAATTGTTGTAAAGATGTCTTACACAGAACCTATGGCTAGCATTAGGAAAGACCTGACCCACTGCATCAATTAACCCCTTCTGTTTGTCTGTCATAAAGGTGTACCTATATGAATTTTGGACATTGAGATCATCACTCAATAAATCTAGAAACCAGAGCCAAGTCTTCTTTTTTTCCTTTTCAACAACAGCATAAGCAAATGGATAGATGCAATTGTTTGCATCTATCCCAACTGCAGTAAGCAAAATCCCCCCATGTGGACCCTTCAAGTGACAACCATCTAACCCAATGACTGGCCTACATCCCTCATGGAACCCCTTCTTCAATGCTCCCCAACATATGTACAGTCTTTTGAACTTCACCTCATTTTCTCTACCATTGATTGGTTTGACCTTCAACTTAATTGTAGTACCAGGGTTTGTGGATCTAATCTCTTCAACGTACCCACTCAAGAGAGCAAATTGTTGTGTAGCAGTCCCCTCCAACATTTCAAGTGCTTTCTTCTTTGCCCTACACACTTTCTGTATATCCAATGAAACTGTCCACTCTGCTTGTATTTCATCATGAAGTGAAGAGACAGGCCATGTAGGGTTTCTCTTAATTCTTTCACAGTACTTGTTAACAATCCAATTGGTGCTAACCCAAGGCACATGGTAAGTTCTAGTGCATGTATGTTCATCAATGAGTGTTTTAATCCTATACACACCATCAGCTTTTACATAAGAAGCATAAAGTTCCCAAGGACAACCCTCTTTGCATTTAACCCTGACCTTCTCCCTATCGCACTTAAGAAATCTGATCTGCAAACCCCATTTGATTGAGTATTCTTTCACAGCATCCCTAACAAGGGCATGTGTTTTGAACTCCATATTTGGCTCAAAGACAGGGTTTATCATGTCTGTTTTCTCATTGAAAATGGTGTGCTTGGACTGAGCACCTAGACCTTCCTCATCATCAGAGTTGCAAGGGCTTCTCAGTTCATCACAAGAAACCACATCACTGTCCCCATCCACATTTGTTAGACCCTCTACAACTGCACTATACTCATAGTCATGTGGCAAGCTATGGTCCTCTAACCCAGAAAATTCTACCCCTGCATCCACATTCTTGTCAAACATGGCATCATCATCTTCCACCTCATAATCACTCTCACAGAAGTCCTCATCATCTTCTGAGGATGATGAGGATGAATCAGGGTCATACTCATCTGTGTCTGTGTCTTCCTCATCTTGCACTACACCCTTACCCTTTGCAAGAGGATTTGGTTTTACAGAGACTCTAGGTTTCACAAAGGGTTTGGATTTCATAATGGGCTTGGGAATGGGCTTAGAATTCTGAATTGGCTTGGGAGTGGGCTTAGGAATGGAGTTGGGATTCAAAATTGACTTGGCAATGGGGGGATTCAGCATTGGCTTGTGAATGGGCTTGGTAATAGGCTTACTCTTTGGACTGGGCTTAGTCTTAGTCTTAGCACCACCATTGCCAATTTGACTACCCTGAGTAGGTATAACATCTTCCAAGTTGCATCTTATGTAAACGTGGACCACTCCATTACAATCTACTAATTTGGGTAGCTGCATTACTTCTTGATCTGAATTAAGTAGAATATTCTCACCATTAACCCTAACATAGTAGTCATTAGAGTAATGTTGCCCCATTTCAGTAGCCATAGTAGTCAACTCAATGATTGAAATCTCATCCTCATGACAATAATCAATGAATCTATAACTACCACCAACATATAAGGGACCCCCAAATGACCCACCATAATGCATTTTTATAGTGAAATTACCAGAATTTTTGTCTGCAAAAATATAAACAAATCAAAGAATCAATACATGAAAAATAAATCTATCTAGTACACAACACTAAACACCAAGTGAAAAAGTCTGAATTTTTTTTACCAAGTCTGAAAAAGGGTCGGATCAAAAAAAAAAAAAAGGAGTCTGAAAAAGGGTATTAAACAATAGCAGTGGGTAGGTGAATGAACAATAAAGTTGAACATGCATTCTATAAACTATTAAACAATGCATCTGCTTAAACAAATCATTTCGGTAAAACTAATGGTTTGATTAAACTAATCGTTTCAGTTCATTAACAATGAAGTTGTAGGATTAAACAAAGGGACGATTTGTTTATCATACCGTATGGGGGAAAACCACCACCACGGTCGCGCAAACACCAGACCATCTTCTTTTTCGTTGTCTTCCGTACAGTACACTGTTGTTAATGACGATTAGGGCTGCAAAGAACCATGCTTTTTTCCCAAACCCAGAGAAACCCTAACGTTTTTTCTTCTTCTGTTCGGGACCACAAAGAAAAGAAGAAGTAATGGACAAAGTGATGAGTTTTGCTTGGGTGCATCGTTCCTTGTTGAAAACATGTGCAACGGGGCAATTAAAACGGGTCAGAGATGCCATGTCAGCATTTTTTGGATGGAGTGGACGGAATATAAACGGCAGGGGTCTAAATTTGGGGATTTTGATAGTACAGGTGTTTAATTGAAATAAACTTAAGTTCAGGTGTCTCTGTGACATTTGGTGCAAAGTTCAGGTGCCATTTTGAAATTTTCCCTTTTCCTTTTGTTAACTTGGGAGCCACCAGTAGTGTTTTTCTCACGGATCAAAAAAAAAAAAGTAGTGTTTTTCTCCTGCCATCATTGATGGCAAATCTGCCTTGTTCTCTTTCAAATTCAAAAAGAATTTTTCAAAAAATTCACCCTAGATTCCACTTAGATTTTCCCTTCTTCTAACATTTCTCTCTCTATCTCTCTTTACTTCTTACCCCTACAATTTTTCAAAAAAAATTTTAAAAAGCAAACCAAACAAGGCACAAATTTTTGAAGATGGAACCGTTGCTCTCCTGCCATTATTGACTTTGACGTTTCAAAAGTTAATACATGGGACCGTTGCAAATCAGATCAGAAGAAACATTTGGCTCCACGTAATAATATAGGCCTTGTTCGTTTAGATACTTTAATTTGTTTTAACTTTAATTTTCAATCATTATTTTATATTTTTTTTCAATCATTATTCTATTTTTTTAATTATTATTCTCCTTTCTCTCTCTATCTCTCTCTACTTATTATTTCTCTCTCCAAGCATTATTTTATTTCTCTTTCCATCCACTATCAAAAGTAAAATATCCAAAGTTATCAAACGAACAAAGCCACAATAACTGAAGATCAAATCTGCTTTACAAGATTTGCACTCCAACGGAAACATCTCAACGCTCAAATCCTTCTCCTATATAACCAGAGCTTCAACGGAAGAGAAATCAACCAAGCTTCACCGGAGAAAATACTCAGAGCGATATTCATCCTCTCCTACACTTTATTTTTCATAAAATTACTTTGAGAGAATTGTGAGCAAAAATTATCATACCTTTTCTTCTTTCTTTATTTAGACTATCTTTGCTACATAAGGTCCCAATATAACTTTTAGTTTGCATCAGATATCCTCCTGGTCTCTTCATTGGGCCATGCAGTTCGAGCTTTCCAGTTCTTTTATGTTTTTAGATTAAATTTTAATGTAATCAATTGGGGCAGTGATGTAGATTTTGTTTTGTAATTCAGGCTTCAAAATACCCACCCAAACAAAAGATCTGTGAGGTTACAAACCCAGGAATGGAAAATCTTTCATCTGGTCTGTTCTTACTGTACCTATGTCATTGTATACATTTTTCAACAATGCTACTTACACAATGATCCAAACACAACAACTTACACAACCTCTCACATGCATATGGGGCCCACACATAGTAGTTGTGTGGAGCCCACATGTATGTGAGAGGTTGTGTTTGGTGTTGTGTTTGGATTGTTGTGTGAGTATTATTTTTGTACATTTTTAGAGTTTGTCCACTTCGGTTCTAATTCTTTTACTTTGGTGAGTTAATTAAAACTAGAATAGCTATGTGGGTTAAGGTGAAATTCGGTATAAAGGTGCATTCGGTGGAGGACTTTAAGAGCTATCTTGACGGTATGAGGAAGGTGAAAGTTTGATTGTCTGTGAGAGGAGTGGGCGGTCCAATTTTCTGTTGGATGTGTTCTCTTCTCCTTTTTGTCTTCTTTTTTCCTTGTGATCTTGTTTTGCCGTTGCTCGTAAGTGCCTGTGCTTTGTGAGCTTCATCTCGATGTACCCTGTTCAAGCTAATAAATTTCTTCGTTTTGCCGAGCAAAAATAAATAAAAAATTCTTTTACTTTGGTTGTAACTAATCTGGATGGTGCTATCTTCCCAACACACGTACACACACATTATATGCCATTCAGTTTCATATGGACGCAGTGCAGAAAGATAGTAAACCACACGGGTTTCAAATTTCTTAAGAAATGGTAATTTCTTTATGGTCTTTACTAATTTTAAACGATTTGATTTATTCTTTGTTTGATTTCTCTAAGAAAATGCAGGGTAAAAGTAACAGTATTCCAAAGCTATATTCGACTTTAGTCGATACATAATCTATATTGCAAGAATTTCCATTGACCCTAGTAAAATTGTTTGGAGTAGATAATTTTTTGTTTAAATCTGTGTTCTCTTCTGATTATGCAAACCAGAGTAAAATTGGTATGTTGATTGCCTACAACAAATACAAGGGGCGAATTTTGCTTGATAATGACATGACTAGGTAATTGGATGTAACAAGCTAAGATTGGCGCCGTTGAAGCTAAGCCCCATTTGTCTGTTAGTATGAGCATTGGCAAAGCTCAAACACTTTTAGTTGCAGATCTTTTTATGGTATTTTTGGGTGGGATTTTGGTATTTTGACTTTATGTTTTGTACTTATGCGTTTCTGCTTTCTTGGAGCTCTTGTTTTGACTTTCTATGATAAATTTCATTGTATAGCCAGAGTTCTATGAAAGGTCATTATTTGGTTGTGTATTACTTGGGAACTTAACATAAACAAGAATAAAGCCTCATTGCGTACTTTGCTTTCGAGTAGTTTCGTAATTTTCCTGGTGGGTGTTTGTGAGATGGATAGAGAGTGTCGGGTTATTCAATGGCTTGTTAAGCTTTCTTTGTTTTATGTTTGTAGTCACTTTGTAATGCAAAACGTCATCTAGAAGCACCTAAGCCTAACTGGAGGAGAAAGGAGGCGGAACTCTGCAAGGCATGAGTGTGGCCACCCTTATGTGATGTTTTTTTTTTTTTGACAAAAGCAAATCCTATTTTACTAATCTAGGGAAAAGGGATGAGGCCGGTGGAGTTTGAATCCTGACTTGGTACAAAAAGCGAGCGTACACTACTTGACTGTCACTCCAAACGAAACAAAAAAAAATACCACATTTTGTGAGTTTAATAGTCAGGACTTCTTTTTTTTAAGCATACTTAACTATATTATGAACTCTATGTTAATACGCTTGATCAATATTCAAATAACAAACTCTATTATAAGATAGTATCACAAGAAGTAATCACGTGCATCCTACGTGCACTCTTACTAGTCCAAGAAAAAAGGAAAAGAAAAACAATCTATCAATAGATTATCCATCTGAAAAAACACTCTGTTTTACACGGAAGCAATCCAGCTGTAAACAAGTTTCTCTAAGCACATGAAAATACATCTAAAACAAAGGGTACTTTTGTCATTCCCAATTAAATTTCAAGGGTACTATTGTCCCCCTCCCCCCTCTTGAGCTTCTTATCTCTATGAAATAGGGACAGAGGGAGTGTGCTGCGCAGCGTGCTGCGCGGCTTCCGGCGCCGCCTTGCCGGCATCGGTTTGATGATCGGAGACGTCCACTGCGTAGAGCTCATCGAATACTACAAGTTTACCAAAAATCAACCCGATCAAATATCGTTAAGTACTTCATCGGAATACATATAACTTGAAAAAAAATGAATCCTAATGGATACGAAACACTGGATCAAAACCACTGAATCCATTCTTTTTGAATTATATGTGTTCTGATGAGACACTTAACGATACTTGATCGGGTTGATTTTTGGTACACTTGTAGTATTCAACGAGCTTTACGCAGTGGACGTCTCCGATCGTCGGACCGATGCCGGCAAGGCGGTGCCGGAGGCGGCGCAGCACGGAGCTGCGCAGCACACTCCCCGGGTCCATGAAATACGCTACGGAATCCCTCTGGCGCGCCACCGACTTCAATACGGGGATGGGACCGAAATTAGCGAAACCAATTTAAATCCTGCTCGAACTCGATTCGAGGCCTACGACACAAATACTCGAGGTGAGTCTGCGCCGGAGCCGATAAAACTTCAGTACCGGGATCTACTTCGAAACAACTAATTTCATCAATCTGCGATCCGAATCCAATCACTAATTTGGTAAGGTTGGGCGCATTTATCCGCGGCATCGTAGAACTCAACCCCACATATCGACATGTTCTAAGGCGCAAGAGTTTGATTAGAGGCTTCTCGAGTCCTTCAACCATTATTAATTTGAGAATCTGCAAAGATGGGCAGCAACTGTTCACCGTGCTTAGGTCTCTATCATCTAGTGTTACGAATTCAAGTGTCAAACTAGTGAGCTTGGGCATGGCAGTCAAGCCATCGGTTGTCAGCCAAGCGTTCTTCAGCACTAATTCATGCAAATTAGGGCCTGCATATAGATAGAAGAGGACGAAAAAGTATTGTTTAGATACATAAAGTAACAATGCAAGAGTTCTAATGCTGAATTTGGAGCACAATTACCAAGAAGTTTGTGATTTTATAAATGAAAGTCAAACGTTTTTCAAACAAATTCTACTAAATCAACAATTAAAGTGATAAACATGGAAAAGCAACAAAACTCTTCCACATTCTGCAGCCAATGCCTGAAATTCAAACTCATTTTGCATAATTAAATTTTTTAAAAAAAACTTCATCGAAGCACCACTCTTGCCGTTCTAAAATGCATAAACAAGAATCAACTTCTCTCAGCCAAACTCTAGGGATAAGCCAATATTCTACCTGAAAAGGGACAATATATTCCGAAATTCCTAAAACATAGAGCCTAATTCAAATTTTTCTTCAAACATAGAGCCTAATCCAAACAACTTTCTTTCCTCGAATTAAACAAGAAATCAGTCGAAGTTATAGTAACTCAATCAATATATCCCTGCAGATACGAGTAACCGCTATTCTTCTGAATAAGGGTTAACTCTTTAGTTTTTATAAATTTATTTTTGACACGACGACACACGATGAGTTATCTTTGTAACGTATTTATGTCAATAGATAAAATTATCTTTATAGTAATTCGGTTAACAGTTTTTTTTGTTCTCTATAAAACATTGTTAGAATAAATGCATATATATACAAAATAACGTAATCATTTCGTGATATTGAGATTGTGATTTGATTGTAACTTATTACGATTTTCCTATACGTAATTGAGATGATTCTCTTTATAGTTAGGTTCTTTTCCCTTGTATAAATAAATGTCTCATTATACGGTTTCATATTATCGAAGTCAATAAAATATTTCTTCTAAGACATTACACTTCCAAAAGAAAAAACATAAATCTAAGAGAACCATTTGTAGATATAAACAAACGCGCAAGTAGTAACTTACAGAACATAGAAATCAAAAACAGAACCCACGACCATTGCCCATGAGAATGCATCCGGTAATCCGAAATCGAAAGCGAAGCCAACCCTCCACGTACTATCTTCAACAACGGACCCACAAAACTTTCTTCCGTCAAATGCAGATCGTCCAATTTTTTATCTAAGGACTTATGGTTGGCCCGCTCCTCCACGCCGATCGAGATGGAATCCACGTCTTCCATGCTCGAAATGAGATCTGTTACGATTTTCTTGAACGGAGTGGGTCGTCGTCCGGGGTTGGTGTAGCGGTCCAAGGAGCAGACGAGTTTGACTGATCGGAATTCAGTAAGGACTTTAGTGCAGATGTCGGGGAAGGCATTCGAGAGGGCACGGCAGCGGGCGAGGTCATCTGAGTTGATTCGACTCAGGATGTCGATTTTTAGCTCTTCAGGTAGGTCGAGTAGTCTCGAGACTTCGAGGATTGGCAGCGCAGGTAGGTCGTCCATGAGAAAGAGAGACGGCGCGCTTTGCGATGAGCTCTGTGGTTTATTATTTTGAAGATGCGTAACGGAATGAAATTGTTCCTCTTCTTTTCAAAGGCTTCTGAGATCCCTAAGAACGAAAAAAAAAAAAAAAACTTTGATCCAACAATGAAATATTTGCAGAAATTATGGGTAACAAACAAAGATTTCACATTGAGTGATATCAACAACAAAACCAATGGTTTATACACAGATCCAACAAACTATTCAAGAGAGAGAGTATAAAATTTCTGTTTTTCCAGTTTTTCGAAACACATCAGTTCAGAGATGGCATTCGGGGCGAATATGGGGATTTCCGTTCCCAAAACCGATATACCACTCATATCCGCCCCTATAACTGAACGGGAGGAAAGTGGGTAACCATATCCGAACTAAACGGATATCGGGTATTTGCCGAACCGAACGGATAACCGAATCTGGCAAAATTAATTAAAACAACAAAACAGAAAAACAGCAAAATAAAGGAGATTAGAGGCCGTTCCGGTTTCTCAAAAAATGTACTTTTTGAAAAAGAAGGTAATTTCAAGCTCAAAAATTATGTGTTTACGCAAATAATTTTCCTACCAATATAAATCTTATTTGATAGATCTCATTAAGATCTTTAAAACGGTGTAAAAAAAATTGAAAAAATATTTTTCATTTGCATTATATTCAAGTTTGAAATTTCCACCATTTGAAAAAAAAAACTTTTATAAAAAATGGAACACCTTCTAACCATCCCATTTTCCTTTTTTATAAAACCTCGATTCACAATTGCTACCAACATTCACAACAAACAAAACACTAAAACAGGTGACAAGCAAACTCAAGACAAAACATGAATCGATTGCGGTGTGCAGACTGGGGAGTGCTTGAATCGATTGCCTGCAAAAACCGAGAGATGACTAGATGAGAGGCAAGATCGAGATCGAGAGAGAGAAATCTCATGATGTGTCTGGAGAGCCGAGAGCCGAGATCGAGAGAGATGGATGAGAGTGGGCAACAGTCACAGAGAGCCCAGATAGAGAGAGAGAGAGAGAGTCGCCTACCTGATGTGCTTGGAGAGTGAGAGGGGTGGGCTGCGCTGAAATGAAATGAAAAACCCTAACTCATACAAGCCTTATATATATAGATATATATATATATATGGGGGTATTTTTGTAAATAATTTATTTCGGTTCGGTTCGGGGAACGGTTCGGTTATCAGTTGAACCGTAACGGAACCAAACCCGTTTAGTTATCTCCCACCCTCCACCATATCCGCACCAACGGGAAATTTTTCGGTTATGGTTCGGAAAAAAAAAGCGGTTAGGTTCGGGTACCCATTCAGTTCGGTCGAGATTGTCATCCCTACATCGGTTGTTGTTCACAGAAAAAGATTTCTACCACTAATATTTGTAAAAATATAAATACAAAACGTACTATTTTCCAGAAATAATTTTTGAGAATTACATATAAATCGTTTTGGCATTTGCTTAGATTCTGAACGAATATCCGTCCGAGTATTCTGAAAAAACTGACAAGGTCGCAATCATCCTCACGAAAATACAAACAAACATAAACATTACATAAATCAACTCGGAAGAGGGTTTGAGAACTCACTGTTGTGTGTTAAAGAGAGGGGGCGTAGGTTGGACGAATACGATCTACTTCTGAAAAACTCGAAGGTGGAAGTTCTTGTTGCTGTGTAGGGTTCGCGATCGGAGAGGGGGTGATGCCGGAGTTCCTGCACCTGATGGGATATGGAGATGGACGGAGAAATTGTTGGGCGGAGGAGATGTGGGTTATGTGGAGAGTTGGTGAGGAGGATCGGAGGGGGGCTGATGCGGGAGGAGGCGTCTAAGTGGAGAGTCGGTGAGGAGGAGTAAAGGGGCTTGGAGTGTGTGCTACTACGGGGAGAGGAGAAAAGGATAGGGTTTTGTTGGAAAGCCAGATAAGAGGACTAGAGTTTTGTTGGAAAGCCAGATAAGAGGAATACTCAGGGTATTTTGGTAATTTTTGTCCTCTGTAGGGGGCCTACATGGGATGCCCTATTCCGAGTGTGTGCTGCTACAGAGAGAGGAGAAAAGGATAGGGTTTTGTTGGAAAGCCAGATAAGAGGAATAGGGTTTTGTTGGAAAGCCAGATAAGAGGAATACTCAGGGTATTTTGGCAATTTTTGTCCTCTGTAGGGGGCCTACATGGGATGCCCTATTCCGAGTGTGGCTTTTTTAGGCTTGGTTTTTTTAGCCGTAGCAGTGTGGCTTTTTTTAGCCAGAATTGACGGAAAAGTTGGCTCAATTTTTTAACTGAACAGCCCCTTAAATGCGTTTAAAATGAGCGTCCAGAAAATCTGGCACTCAAACAAAAAGCAGTCAATTCAGCCACGGAACTCGTGCACATGGACTGCCCAGTGGTCGGCAACTAGCATTTCCCAAATATAAAAATCGGTGCCATTATCAAGAATTTTCCAGTAATTTTATTAACCTTGAGAGGGATGATTTCAGAGTCCACAAGATACACGTATGTGGGAATGGAGCAGAGAGAGAGAGAGGGAGGGAAGGAATGTCAAATCGTGGACACATTTTAAGAGGAATTTCCTCACAGAGAAGCACAACCTTTATGTAACAGTGAAATTAGACTCTTCTGGGTGAGAAAATTTTCAGCGTCCGATGGATACGGCCACGTGGTACTAAGCATGTATCTCGGCTGTTCAAACATATTTTGGACGATTCAAATTTATTAGGGTTTGAGGGGATATTTTAGTAATTTTACAATACAAATTATTCAAATAGATCTGGACCGTTCAAAACACGTTTAAACGGCTGACATTTTGCTTGGCATCACTTGACCTGTGCCCACTTGGCACTAAACAAAAGAATAAGTGGCAACGGCCGTCATGATAAGAATTTAAAAAAAATATAATTATTATATATAAAAGAAATATTTATCCCCAAATTATATAGACCCGTCACTACTAAATCTTTTTCCTTATTTTTTTGTTATATAGAAATCCTAAATCTTCTAGTTTTTTTTTTAAGAAATGAGACCAAAAAAGTATTACAAGCTAAATTCAATTAACCAAAATAAAATATTATCAAAGATGTGTATCTTTTGCAAAGTACTCTTCAAGAAAAGACAAAACAAAAACTTAAAACAAACCTAAGGTGTGCACAACTCCAATGCACGACAGTGGTTGTGTGGTGTTGAGGGGCGGCCTCAGGTCAAAACATACAACAATTAAGAAATCATTTTATTGTTTAGTGTTTTGCTGTGGATTTTTCAATCAATTGTGTGTAACCTCAAGTTGCGTTCCACGCAATACCGTGGTTGTGTACTCATAGTTTCTATTTTTTTCATTTTACGTTTTGTGTGTTTTGTTTGTATTTTCTAAATATTTTTTAAATTCACATCATATTTTTTGAAATAATTATTCATCTCAACAAGAATAGTCTAAGAAATAAAATCTCGTGACCAAAAGTATAAAATAAAAAAAAATTACTAAAGACGAAAAAATATTAAACATGTGTATTTTTATCTGAAGTGTTCTCTTATATAAACTTTTTTCAAGAGCAATCCAAATCGTTGTATTTTTCCAATTCCTATCGATGAGACGAATGATTATTAATCTTACAAATGTTGACTAAAAATTTGTAGGGTAGTCCTATGGTACACACCCCTTATTAGGAGGTGTACCATACGCACCATGATTTTAAACCCTTGGATTTCAAATGGAAAAATCCAGACCACCCATTTATTAAATCAATTAATAAAATAAAAAAAGGGCTTAGCAGGTAATAGGTTGTTCTCTACTCCTTGACTTTCTCTCCCTCTCCCTCATATGTAAAATACTACAAATTATATAATACAACTACAATTGTTATGATAACACAAAAAATTGGCACTTTCTTTCCACAATGTGTCGTACCAAAAGAAATCGATCAAAAGATACTAGATACAAGACCAAAATATGTCGTAGTATAATCAATAATTATTATACTTAAGCAATATACATGTCTAAAATATTATAAATTAAATATCGTATAACTTGACATCCTAACAGCCTTGATCGATCATTCTAAAAACACCTTACGTGGGGCTCAGATGATGCATTATTAGATTTTAATGTTATATTGAAATTGAATGACAAGATCTGTTGAAGTATGAAACTTCAATGACTAACTATGTAATTTATCCTAAAAAATGACAACATTCTTTTAAAAAAAATAGGAATGAAGGGTGCAATACTTGAACCCCAAATACTTTAGATAAATGTCCAAACTCCAACAACTTATTTTTTGGTGAATTTCTTTGATAAAAATTTTGTGCGAGAACTTCATTTTTAGTTTAAATTATTGAGGTATTGTGTAGGAAAAATTAAAATTTGAAAAAATAGTGTAGAGGGAATTGAAAATTAAGATAATATGGTGGAAATTTTCAAATTTAAAAAAAAATTATGTGGTGGAAATTGAAAAAAATTAGGTTAAGTTTCGTACAACATATTGTGCTAAGGTAACGACAATCTATGATATTGTTATAATATTTGTGATTATTTTATTCAATATTTGGTATTTAATTTACGTATATATTTTGCTTCGGTATAACTATTGTGGATTTTTTACGACATTTTTATTTTGTTATGGAATATATCATCACAAAAAAAATATATACGACAGGTTGTGGTAAGGTAACGCCACTTTATGATTTTATTATAACAATTGTGGTTATATTATTTAATTATGGTATGGTATTTTACCGATTATAACTATCGTTAACTGAACAAGCTAATTGAATTTTTTTTATACGACACGTTGTGGGTATGAAAACGTCAATTTATGATGTTGTCATGACAAATTTGGTTATATTATTGAATTTTTGGTATCTTAGACATGTCTTATTATGGAATATTTTAATCAATTTCCTTTGATACGACACATTGTGGTAAGAAAACGTCAATTTATGGTATTGTCATAACAATTCTGATTTGTTACATAATTTGTGGTATTTACATTTGTTTTCTTTTGATACGACACGTTATGGTAAGAAAATGACAATTTTAGATATTGTCATAACAATTGTGGTTATTTTATAAAATTTGTGGTATTTTAGAAATATTTTTGGCTTGAGTATAACAATTGTTGATTTTGGTACACCAATATTTGATTTTGTTACGAAATATCATACGAGTCAAAAAAAATTTGGTACGACTCATTGTGGTTAAATAATGCCAATTTATGGTGCTGTCATAACATTTATGGGTAGCCTTATTTAATTTTTGATATTATACGCATATATTTGGTTAAGATACAAGTATTATACATTTTGGTACGAATAATTATGGTTACATAATAACAATATTTTTTAATTATGGATAACTTGTTAATGACCTGTTCAACAGGTAAATTTTAAAGTACAAGTCGTAACTAGCACAATAAATATGCATTAGAAAATCAAAAATCGGCATAATAAAAATCACAAATTGTCGTAATTTAGACATACGGTATAGCATGTGTACCATAGCTTTTCCCAAATTTGTAATGTAAAAATGCAAAGGGAAGGGAAGTGAGAAGAAAATTGTTCCATTTTGTGCTCTCCCTCCTACCTTAGAAAATGCAGGAATTTCTCTGAGGGCAATGCTATACGAACGAAACTGTTGTACAGATGGTGAATTTCAGACTGAATGGTGTTACTGTGGCCAACCTTTTTGGCTTGTGATATCATTAGTGCCAACCCTAGCTTTTGGAGGGTATTTTTGTTTGTGTGTAAGTTATCCTTCCGTAGAATGATAAGCACTTGTGCGAAAAAGAAAAGAGGGAAAAGAAGTAGGAGGAGGAGACGGAGAAATGCTATCAGAACTGAGTCTTCTTCCATATTTCCCTCGTATAAAATCACAAACTTCTTGGTTGTGCTCCAAATTCAGCATTAGAACACTCTCATTGTGACGTTATGTATCTACACAATAATTTTTCGTCCTCTTCTATATGCAGGCCATAATTTGCATAAATTAGTGCTGAAGAATGCTTGGCTGTCAGTCGATGGCTTGAATGCAATGCCCATAACCAAACCAAACCAAACCAAACCGAGCTTTAAGTCTCAATTACTTGGGGTCGGCTACATGAATCATTTTTCTCCATTAAGCTCTGTCAAGAGCCATTTGTGCACACAAATCTACTCTACTCATATCGTTGCGTACCACAGCATCTAAAGTCAATTTAGGTCTACCCCTCCCAGTAGCATTGCTACCCAAAACTATTCTATCTGCTCTCTCAACTACTGTATCTCCTGATCTACGGTAGACATACCCAAACCATCTTAGCCTATTTTCCCTCAACTTCTCTTCAATAGGTGCTACACCTACCATCTCTCGAATCGTTTCATTTCTAATCATGTCTCTTCTAGTCTTACCACACATCCACCTCAACATTCTCATTTCTGCTACACTCATCTTGGTCACCTGTTATTTCTTAATAGGTCAACATTCTGTCCCATAAAGCATCGCTGGTCTGATAGCAGTTACATAAAATTTTCCCTTCAATTTTATGGGTACCCTCTTATCACACAGTACACCAGTAGCGCTCCTCTACTTGAGCCACTCCACTTGAATAATCCTATGAGTCACATTATCGATAATCTCTCTATCCCTACTAATGATTGATCCTAAGTATTTAAAATGAGCACTCTTAGGTATCTCTTGATCTTGGATCATCACTCTTTCTTCGTGCACACTGTTGGTACCACTAAACTTGCACACCATATACTCAGTTTTACTCCTACTTATTCGGAAACCCTTTGACTCTAATGCTTCCCTTCAAATTTCTAGTTTCGTATTAACACCTTTAGTGGATTCATCTACGAGGACAATGTCAACTGCAAATATCATACACCATGGGATATCCTCTTGAAATTGTCTAGTCAATTCATCCATAA
The DNA here is from genome assembly GCA_019656275.1 of Rhododendron kiyosumense. Taxonomy (NCBI): domain Eukaryota; kingdom Viridiplantae; phylum Streptophyta; class Magnoliopsida; order Ericales; family Ericaceae; genus Rhododendron; species Rhododendron kiyosumense. The sequence goes on from BPLS01023075.1 coordinate 36,327, forward strand.
CTATGGAAAAAAGGTACGGGTTCAAGGTTGACCCTTGATGCAATCCTACAGTGATTGGGAATTCACTCGTTTCCCCTACTGATGATCGAATGGTAGTGACATCACCTTCGTACATGTCTCTAATCACCTCGATATACCCTTTGATCACTCCATTTCTCTCCAGAACCCACCATATGATGTTTCTAGGCACCCTATCATAAGCCTTTTCTAAATCTATGAAAATCATATGGAGATCCTTCTTCTTTACTCTATGTTTTTCTACCATTCTCTTTAATAAGTAGATAGTTTCCATGGTTGATCTATCAGGCATGAACCCAAGCTGTTTCCCTGACACTGTAGTCACCACCCTCAAACGATGCTCAATAACTCTTTCCTACAATTTCATCGTATGACTCATCAATTTAATACCTCTATAATTGTTGCAGCTTTGGATATCCCCTTTATTCTTATAAATAGGTACTAGAGTGCTTCTTCTCCATTCGTTGGGCATCTTCCTCGTCATAATAATCTTGTTAAACAATTTCGTCAACCAAGTCACCCCCAGGTCACCTAGACTTTTCCACACTTCAATAGGAATACCATCTGGTCCTAAGGCCTTACCCGGTCTCATCTTTTTCAAAGCTTTGACTACGTCGAATTTTTGTATTCTCCGATAAAAATCATATTCTATATTCTCGTCAAGTTCATACCCTTCCTCCCCCCCCACAGCCTCCTTCATGTTTCTTATTTAACAACTTCTCGAAATATGACTTCCATCTATCTCTGATCGCCTCGTCTTTTACCAACACCACTGAATCAATATCTTTTATACACTTAACTTGAGAAATGTCTTTAGCTCTCCTGTAATAACTCTGAATTTTATGGAATAAAAATTTATTTTTATTATTCGAGTTATTTATTTTAATTGCTTGAATTGCGTAAATTCTTGAATTTTGCCATAATTGCACTTTGGTCCCTCTAGTTTCAATTTTTGCACTTTAGTCCTATTTAGCAAGCCTAGTTAGCATCCAACTATCCGGTTAGGGTGACTAAACCGAAAAGTTCCCTAGTCTTGGCAAAATGACCGTTTTGCCCCTCGTTGGAACTTTTGAACCTTTTGAACCCTAGACTTTATATTTTAATATCCATTTTCTTTTAATCTTTTTGGATTATTTCTTTGACCATTGGACAATAATGGTTAGGGGGATTATTATCCATTGGGTAATAGAATCCCAATTGTTTATATTAAAAAGTAAACTTACTTTATTGTACTTTTTAATTACTTTATTATTTTCTTTGACCTAATAAATATTATCCATTGGATAATAGATGTTAGGGGAAGTTTTGTCCATTGGACAAAGGGGTAAATCTTCCTAAGTACTATTAGATCATTTAATTAATTACTTTCCTTAATTTGGGGAAAAGTACTATGACTTTAATCAAAAGTAAATAGTGACCAAAGTACCATTTAATTATTCTTTATTGGGATTTTTCCTACCTTTATGCATATATATATATATATGTGTGTGTGTATATATGTATTGTACCTATGTTGCTTATTATAATGCCTATAGTACCCTAGGATTTTTATTAGTTGGTGAAGAGAATCCTAGCCCTAAATCTCTTGGATTTCAAAAGTACCCTAAAACCATTTGTTTATGTGATTTTCTTACATTTGTATGACTTATATGCATACATATATATACTTGTATCATGCAAGAGGAGAGAGGGAGAGAGAGAACCCGAGAGAGAGAGAGAGAGAGAGAGAAGCCGAGAGAGAGAGAGGAGAGAAAGGAGAGAGAGAGGAAAGAGAGGGAGAAGAAGATTTGATGTTAGTCTTGTATTGAATTGTGATGTGTACTTCAAATCCATGAGATTTATTTCTTCCTAAATCAAATCCTTACACCTTTGTACTCCAATATTTATTTAGCAAGCTTCTCAACCATTGGATCATGTACAATCTCATCTCATCCCTCCATTTGTTCCAAGAATATCACCAAGGTACACCATAGCCTTACAACCTAGGATTTTCCATTGATTTTTTCCATTTAAGTTGGAATTTCCTTAACCCTTGGATCATGTACCAATCTCATCTCATCCTTCCATTTGATTCAAGAATCAAATCTAGTACTAACCTAGCCATGCAAGCCTACGATTTTTCCTTGATTCATGCTTCAAAGTTGGATTTGTTTTGATTAAAAATTGGGGAATGAAGGAGAGAGAGGGGGCCGGCCATAGAGAGAGAGGGGGCACCCCTTGCCTATAAATAGAAGCTCATTCTCACTTGAAAATTCACACCTCAAAGCAATTGCTCCTCCTTCTCTCTAGAAATTCCAAGTTCTTTCAAAGTTCTCTTGTTTTTGTGAAGTTCTTGAGCGAAACCCCCGAGCCACTTCCAAAACCACCTGACGGCTCTAAAAGTAGAGTAGTAGTAGTTAGTTAGTTGTTTCTAGGGAAAGTTTTCCAAAACTTTTCCTTTCGAAGCAATCGGAGGGCCGTTACGCTGCCGAATTTCACCCGACGTTCAAGCCACCGCCTAGAAGAACGGTAGTCATTCCTATCTATCTAGTAGTTGTCCTTATCTATCTAGTAGTAATTCTTTCTAGTTATTAAAAGCTTACTTTGTTTTGTAAAGAAGTTGTGATCTTACTTTGAAATTCTCTATTTACTTGTTATAAGCTTAAAAGTTACTTTGTTTGTTGTTTGAAAAGTAAAAATGCATGTTTATGTTGTTTATGGTATTCAAGCATGTTACGTGGCTTAGATGTTGTTATTTTACTCTTATGAAGTTGGAATGATGTATGTTGTTTGTAAAAAGTTTCACACGCGGAGTCTCGCATGCAAACGTGACACGAAAACCAAGAAAGTAGAAACATGGCACCTAGGGTGTGTTTAACAAGGTTGTTGTGTTTTCCCGGTTGGAAAATATCTTCGAAACTACGTAATGACTATTTCAAGGGTATTACGTAAGTGTGTGTGTGTGCCAATGGGAACCCGGTGCGGCGGAACCATTGTGATGATACTCGAGAGTCCGGAACGGCGGAATCGAGGTTGGGTGTGTTTGTCTTGGTTATCCGCGTTACGGAGCCAATGAAATGTGTGCCAATGGGAACCCGGTGCGGCGGAACCATTGTGAGGATACTCGAGAGCCCGGAACGGCGGAATCGAGGTTGGGTGAGTTAAAAAGGTGTTTTTGATAAAGTGTAACAATGAAAAGGTTAACGATGAGTCAAACGCCAACGGTAGTTACAAGCGAATGTAAACATGTTAGCTTATTGCTTTTATTCCCTGCTTATGTACTTATCATGTGGAAATCGATGTTCGTAAAGTAGGATTATACTATTGGGCTTTCGTAGCTCATGGTGTTGCCTTTGTGGTGACCCTGGCATATTATATGGGTGGCGACGCCGATATAATATGTCAGATTTGATAGATGAACAGGGCGACCTATTCACCTTGGAGGCGTACGGAGCCGAAGAACTCGCTAGGCTGGAGGAGCAAGAGGAGCCGTAGTATAGGACCTCGTAGCTTCCTTTTTGTTATTTTTGAACTTCAAATGCTCCTATGTGAGCCGTTTTGTAATAATGAGCAGTGACTCGATATTTCTGTAATAAATTTCCTTTATTAACGTACCTAAAATTTAAGGGCGTTACATCTCCTTTCTCGTAACTTGGCAAGTTTATAAATAATTTTTTCTCTATCTTTACTATCGAGTCTAGCGTAGAAATTCTCATAGGTTTCCAACTTAGCATCCCTAACAGCTTTCTTAGTTTCCTTACTAGCTTGCTTATAACCCTGAAAATTTTTCTCAGTCCGGTCCTTTTGCCTCTTTTTAAAGCACTCCTTCTTGATTTTTACCTTAATTTGAATCTCGTCATTTCACCACTATGTCTCCTTAGAAATTGGACATTTTCCCTTCGACTCCCCAAGAACTTCTCTCAATATTTTTCTAATACCGTCAGTTATGGTATTCCACATATTGTCACTATCTCCTTCCACTCCCCACTGTTGTACTTCTTGGGTCATACTTTCTTTAAATACCTCTAATTTCTCCCCTCTTAAGTCCCACCATTTAGTTCGTGGGCATCTAGTTTTCTTTTTCCTTCTAATATTCCCCTTGAGACTAATATCTAACACCAAAAGTCTATGCTGTGCCACTAAACACTCTCCGGGAATAACCTTACAATCCTTACATGTCAAGCGATCCGCACCTCTAGCGAGAAAGTAGTCAATTTGGCTTCTATTGGCTTTGCTCTTAAAGGTAATTAAGTGTTCTTCTCTCGTCCTATAGAGAGTATTACGCACTATAAGGTCAAAAGCTACTGCAAAATCTAAAATCTTCCGACCACTTTCGTTAAGGTCACCAAAACCAAAGCCACCATGCACCTTCTCATACCCTTACTTGTGCACTCCCAAATGGCCATAGAAATCGCCTCCTATAAATAGATTCTCCCCAAAAGGTATATCTTGAACCACATCATCCATCTGCTCTCAGAATTGCTGTTTAATGAGATCATCCAAACCTATTTGGGGTGCGTATGCACTAATAATAATAATTATGCTCCCTCCAATCATAAGCTTAACTAAAATAATCCGATCTTCTTTTCTCGTGACTGTAACTACCGAATCTTTCAGGTGTTTATCTACTACGATACCTACTTCATTTCTATGTTTATTCTTGCCCGTATAGTAGAGCTTATAACCTGTGTTCTCTATTTCCCTAACTTTCTCCCCTACCCACTTAGTTTTCTGAAGACAAGCTATACTAATCTTCCTCCTAAGCATGGTGTCAATTAGCTCCCTAGTCTTACCCGTCAATGTCCCTATATTCCAAGTTGCTAAACGAATCCTATAATCCTGGGCTAGCTTCCTTACCGGTGCTCGTCCAGGTACACACGGGAACCCTTACTCACTTATCACCACACCCGGGCGCCGGTGTGGCGCCCCTTGCTCATTTTTCGAAGCACCCGAAGGCAAGCACAACACGTCGCTTAAAGGGAACGCCCTAGCATGTTTCATTATCATATTTGGATTCATGTCATAAAGATTTGACGAGTTTTTTTACATGCTGACTGTCAACTACCTAGGACTAGATGATGAGGACCTAGGCAAGGTGAACAGTTGCTTCCCATCT